>VWZX01002531.1:75892-239895 GCA_013399015.1 Galbula dea | reverse complement strand
CTGGGGGTCCTGGTGGATGGAAGGATGACCATGAGCCAGCAGTGTGCTCTTGTGGCCAGGAGGGCCAATGGGATTCTGGGGTGGATTAGAAGGGGTGTGGTTAGTAGGTCAAGAGAGGTTCTTCTCCCCCTTTACTCTACCCTGGTGAGGCCGCATCTGGAATATTGTGTCTAGTGCTGGGCCCGTCAGTCGAAGAAGGACAGGGAACTGCTGGAAAGAGTCCAGCACAGAGCCACAAAGATGAGGAAGTGGGTGGAACATCCTCCTTATGAGGAAAGGCTGAGAGAGCTGCGTCTCTTTAGCTTGGAGGAGACTAAGGGGTGACCTCATCTATACTTTTAAGTATGTGAAGGGTGAGTGTCAGGGGGATGGTGTCAGGCTCTTCTCAGTGAAGCTCAGTGACAGGACATGGGGCAATGGCTGTAAGCTGAAGCACAGGAGATTCCGTGTGAATATAAGATAATATGTTTTCCCAGATCAGGTGCCAGAGTGCTGGCACAGACTGCCCAGAGAGGTTGTGGAGCCTCCTTCTATAGACATATTCAAAACCCATCTGGACGTGCTTCTGTGTGACCTGGTCTAGGGAATCCTGCTGTGGCAGGGGGGTTGGACTAGATGATCTTTCGAGGTCCCTTCCAACCCCTAACATTCTGTGATTCTGTGACATGGGTTAATGGTGACCTGACAGTGCTGGTTAACGGTTGGGCTTGATAATTTTAAAGGTCTTTTCCAACCAAAACCATTCTGTGATCAATCTGCAGCCACTGGAGAACACCCAGGCAGAAGCTTGGGGAATTGTCTAGGTGGAGGCCAGTGACGAGTGGTGTCTCTCAGGGTTCTGTCTTGGGACCGGTGCTCTTCAGTGTCTTTATTAATGACTTGGACAGAGGTATTGAGTGCACCCTCAGCAAGTTCGCAGATGNAAAAGATGTGGACCTCTTGGAGCAGGCCCAGAGGAAGGCCACAAAGATGATCAAAGGACTGGAGCACCTACCCTATGAGGACAGGCTGAAGGAATTGGGGTTGTTCAGCCTGGAGAAGAGAAGGCTTAGAGGGGACCTTATAGCGGCCTTTCAGTACCTGAAAGGGGATTATAGGGCAGAAGGAGAGAGACTTTTCTCCTTGTCTGATTGCAACAGGACACGGGGGAATGGCTACAAGCTGAAGGAGGAGAGGTTTAGGCTGGAGATTAGAAGGGGGTTCTTTACCCAAAGGGTGGTGAGGCACTGGAACAGGTTGCCCAGAGAGGTTGTGGAGGCCCCATCCCTGGCAGTGTTTAAGGCCAGGCTGGATGTGTCCCTGGATGACCTGGTCTAGTGCATGTGGCGTCCCTGCCATGGCAGGGGGGTTGGAACCAGATGATCTTCAAGGTCCCTTCCAACCTCAGCCATTCTATGATTATGATAATTTTGGAGGCCAGTGGCAGAATCTCTGCCCTGACTGCAGCAGTACTCACAGGAATGAACCTGTAGCAGCTGCCTGGGACCAACCCTGTGGCCCCACCAAGCTTTATCAGCTCTCTCATTTATCCTACAGAAAAAGAAGATTTATTTTTTCAAAACCTTTGTAGATGAGCACACAGTATTTATTTTCATTTATCTTTCCAGGTGAAAAAAATATTAGTTTAAAAAACAATAGAAATTATTAACACTAGTAAATATATTTTCTAGATATTTCACCATGCTGTGGTGAATTATGTTTTTTAGTGGATTAATTGAATCTATTAAATGTATTAACCATTTCTCACCCCCAGAGAGCTCCTATGCAGGGAGGAAGACATTGGCTCCTACTTGGGAATTTCTCCATATACTCTCTGAAAGAGATCAGGCAGAAACACAGAGCTTTAGACATGGGTGCACCACCTCAGTAGGTCATACTAGAGAAGCTCCTAACTTTAAAAGCCATTTAAAACCATTGCAGAGCCACATACAAAAAAAAAATCCTGACATTTTTATTGCAACGGGATGTTTTGATTGAAATCCACAACGAGCTCCTTCCAACTCAGTGTGTTTACTTCAGATCTGTGCCATGGTTCCTTCTGTCAGGGTGCAAGGCCACATTCCTTTGGGCAGAATATCATTTTGACACCAGAAGTACCTATTTCAATTTTTCCAGGTTCCTAAAGCTGGCTTGTCCCACCTGCATTTACTTCAGATTCTGAGGTACCTTTTTCTACACCCTTAATGAAAATTCTAAGTCATTAATTATAGGTCTCATGCTGATTTTTATAAACTAATTGGAAGGGATCTACAACAGGCATCTAGCCCAACTATAGACATTACCTAATACTGGGATCCTCCCAGTCTTAATGGTAATTATTATCCATTCTCTAGCAGTTAAAAACATATCAAAGTATGTTCATCCTGGTTTATTCATTAGCACTGACTTGGTACCCAGCACAGCAACTGTACCTTCACCAGTTAACAAGGACTTTCTGTAGAGGGTGTCCAGAACCCTTTCTTCTGGTCTACATCCATTTTAAAGCTCCATCAGCAAGTAGCACCACACTGTATCTGTGGATTAGTGAAGGAATGGGATGTTGGGTGACATCACTGAAATGCACTCGATAACAAATCAGTAGCGATATTGAAGATGAGAGGAGGTTGCCTCAGGGCCAAGCTGGACATCCTGAGGCTGGTGGTGATTCTTCAGCTCTTGGTCCATGGCGGCCCAACCATAGGGCATACCGTCCCTCCACAGCAGCTACCAGAAGCCAGAGCTCACCATAATCAACCCAACTTTAAATTACAGAACCGCCCCAGGTCTGGTCCCTCTGTGCCGATGTCCTGAGGACAGAGTCAGAAGCTGGCTCCCACCACTGCAGCAGTGACTGGAGGCAGCCCAAGCCTGGTAACCCCAAAGGCAGGGCACGAGCTTTCCTTCTGCCTTTCAGCCTGTGGTTTCTTTAGTTTTATTTTGCCATTTTCCCATGGAATTTAAACTGTGAGGAAAACTGCTGCCGAGATTGTTCTTCACCTTATAGATCAAACCCTGAGCCAGCTACTTGCCAATCTATGAACTCATTTCTTTTCACCCTGATAGTCAGAGCAGGAAAACAAAAAATCAGGAGCTAACAATTTCTCTGGGATATGAACAACAAAATGAACGTTTCTCATCTATTTACATGTTAGCTTATTCCATTTCCATTACCCACCAGAAACACTGATCACAGTCGTTCCAAAGGATGCTGCTCCTGCTGAGCACACAGGGACTCTGCTGTTGCTGCTGCTGCTCCCCTTCCCCAGGAGCAGGAGAGGTTTACCTCGGGATTTACACACCTCAGGAAAATCAGATCCTCTGCCTCCAAACAAAATAAATAATTGCACTGCAAGTAGCAGTACCATTCCTCTGTAACCTGGAGTTTTAAGATAAAAGCACTTAGGTTTTTAAAAAAAAGGGGGGGCGGGGGATGAGAAGGAAGGAAAATAAAAAGGTCTGGATCTTGGGAGAGAAAAAATAAAAATCCATAAATACAACTGAGGTTTCTTTATTGCTGTCAAGAGCCAGGAAGGAGGCTTTTTGGACTGGAATATCATCAAGATAAAGAGCACCTTAGAACAAAAGCTTTCTGCAGCAAAGGGCAGTGTTTACTTTCCCATCTGAGAGCATGCTGTTTGAGGCAATCTCCCCTTTCACATTAACACTTGTTTGCACCACAGAAAGGTGTTTTTAAGGACACCGAAACTGAGCTGCCTTTTTCTCCACACTATTAGACACTTGGTTGCCGCTGGGACAGGTACCTCACACACCCTGGCTAGATGGGATGAGCTGAGCACAAGATTAAAGCAGAGCTGTGGTGCCAGGCTCCTGCAGCCCCATGCCCACCCAGCTTCATGCCACATCCGCTCTTTGTCTTTCGTACCAAGATGACACAAGAAATGCTTGGCAGTGGCCCCAGCTCCACGTGCCACCAGGATGAGCTGTGGTAGGGCCGTTCCTGCCCCAGGCCAGGGACCTTGGTTAGAGAGGCTTTAACTGGTCTCTCTGGAGCTGGTGTCGCTGCCTCGGCTACCTGGGTTGACTCTGTGCTAAGCCCCTATTGTGTTCAGGCAGCAGAGGAGAAAAATAGGGATATTAACCTCTAACACTGATGAAAATAATAGCCACAATAAAGCAGGGATGGAAGCCACAGTGGCAGTAATTATTCTGCTCTGGTTTACTCGGGAGTAAGCAGATCCTGTGGGAATTTCCCAAGTCCCTTTGGCTGGTGCCTGGTCACACCACAGGAGCCCTGGGCCAGCGAGTGGCTGTGGGAGGGTCTCTGGTCTGCTGGGGTAAAGCCTCCAGCACGGACATGCTCCCCTCTGCTCTGTCTGGCAGAGCCCTCTGTGGAAAATACACCAGGCTGCACTTCAAATAACCTAAACCAACTGACCAAGCACACTGAATTCTTGCTTTTGTGTCTGGCTCTTAAATTCCTGCAGACCTGACTGCACAGACAGGAGATGGCCATAAAAAAGAACCTGTGAAACAGAACTAGACCTTGGGGGATTTCTCGTCCGCGCACAGCAGGGATACCAAAACTACTTTCATTTGCTCATGGTGTGTTCCTCGGTGGGTGTATACGAGGGCACGCATGGTCCATCCACATCTGCCTGATGTATAGGTGTAGAGAGCCAAACACCGCAGGGAAATCGAGCAAGGGCAAGGCCGGCTGCTGGTGGATGGGCTTTCTGTGGGGGAGAGCAATGATCACTGCTATTTAAATGCAACTGTTTCTTCTTTCCCTTCTCTTTTCCTTTTTTTTTTTTTGAGATTTGTCTGTAATTAATTTTTGACATATATAGCACACATCCCTTCCATCAGTTATCTTGGTTCTTCTCAGGTTTAAATGTCACTCTTTGAAATCTTCTCATTCAAAAAAAAAAAAAATCAAACTAGATCTAATAAAAAATTCAAAGGTGCATCTAATAATAATGAAATAATAGCAGCAAAAAAACATGCACCTGCATTTATGCCAAAGAACGAGGGATATAAAAGACAAAAATGTAGGGAAAAAAGAAATTAGAGGGAAAAATCATGATATTGCTGAAGTGCTGCTCTCACACTAAGACCAGGGGGATTGGGATAAGGCTAAAGTTAATTGCATTTCCAGATGACAAACCTCTCACCTCTGAACTGAATGGCTCTTTATAAAAGCTATCAGTAATAAACTGTAAATCTCAGCTATGATTGCAAATAAAGGTCATCCCTTTCATGCTGCCACTTTCCTGGGCCTTATTATATTCCTGTCTGAACCTTTCTTACTTCTTAAGGTGTGCTAGCTGCCCATATAAGCAATCAGTAAGGCTTTTTGATTTTATTTTGAAAGACACAAGGCGATCGGATTTACATTCTGGCACTGCACTGATCCAAAATGGAAAATCACTGAATTCTGACAAGAAGACAGAATCCTGCTAGCAGAATTAATCTTCACCCTATATTAATGCAAAGAAAGGCAATCCCTTCCCTCTCCTTCCCTCCACTCCTGAAATTTATATTTCCTTCCCCAGCACAAACAGATGCTTCCAGTTTTCTTAGTGAAATGTAAAGATGGGAGACTGCTGCTGGTTAGGTGACCAGGGACCCTATCCCCAGCAGGTCCTTGGCAAACCACTCAACATGCTATGAGCACAGGCACTCTCCTCTGATGTCCTGGGCTTACCGTGGGCAAGAGAAGGTACATGTCCTCCCAAGCCTTTGCTCAAATACCAGTGACCACTCCTCCCAACAACCCAGACTGATGGTCCTGCCTGGCTGCTCCTTGGCAGCACTTGAGGCTAACAAAGCACATTGTTGGGAGCTGGACTAAGTGCAGCAGAGAGCCAAACCTGAGCCCACCACCCATCCAGCCTTCCTGAAACCAGCCCAGCACTTGGGGTATGGACTGCTAGACCAGGACAAACTGCCAGCAGAGCTTCTTGGCTGCTAGCAAAGGGCCCAGTCTAGACTCAGCAAGAACCAGATGGGCAAGACCCAGGGAGCAAGATGTGTTGGTCTGATGGGATGCAGCAGGCAGCATTAGGACGGGTGGCTGGTCCTCTGCCTCTCAACCCTTACCTCACATCAACTGACCAGAAGACCCGCTGGAATCCAGAATAGCCAGAAGATGTTCTCAGGGTCATCTTACCAGAGTCTGCAAAGGACATGTTGGACACTGGGACCTGACTGCCTACTCAGAAAGAAAGTTCTCCCGAGAAAAGTTTTGCATTGGCTCAAATGTTTGTGAGTAATTTGTTTCTCTGCAGAATATTTCATACTTGGGAGTGTCATTATTTTTGACACACAGAATCCACTCCTTTTACCCAACACGGAGAGAACAGAGCATTCACTGCAAAGGCTTTACACTGGGTACACAGAACAGCAAATAAAAAGGTTAAAGAATTTTGGGGAAATCCATTTTCATTGCTGTTCCATTACATCACCACTCCAGGTGTGACCCAACTTAAGAGGCATTTGCTACATCTGTCAAGCAAGAAGGGAGCTAGGAGGTGGCCAGGGTCACAGGCCAGTGTAGCAGGTTTGTTGGCCAATGCCTCTGAACTGTTAACATCTCTGGTGTAGGGCTGAGGGACCTCTACCCTCACATCAATACCAGGGACCAGCCCTGCTGCAAAAGCTGCAAGAAGATCTGTCTTCACCCAATGGGGTGAATTCTCCTCAAAGGCTGTGATTGGCCTGACAGACTTGTTACTGCAAGGGGCGAAATGAAACATGTGATTTGCAGATCTCAGGTGATCTGGGACTAGGGAATCCAAACTTAACTCTACAAAACGTTTATGTTTGCAGCCTATGTAAACAGGAAATTCAAGGAGAGCAGCAGCCAGAGAAGTTTGTTGTACCCTTTACAAGAGGAGAGAGAAAAAGAGATACTCAGGTTGCAGAGGCAAAGAAGAAACTGGTGCAAAGAACAAATAGACTTGCCTATGGGATGGGATAATTATCTTCCACGTCTTCAGGCTCTTGGAAAATGTGACAATGACGTATCTGAATGAGGCTTCTGACAAGTCCCAGATGCAGCCATGTTTCTTTTAGTTTAGCTTTTAATTTAAACTGCTCATTTTGAAAGTGATATACTGATAGCTCTAGTTAGAGGCAGGAAGTAAGCACTTCGTACAGCACTTGAACAATGTCCTTCACTCACAAATTACATTAGCCCCAGTGCATCATTCCTCCAGCCATGATCCTGCCAACATACCATACTCTTCATCTGCTCTAGCCCTGAACTCCAGTCTTGGGAAGGCTGGAAAGAGACGCTCATGGTCAAAGGAGTGCTGCAGTGGACATCAACTGAATAAGGGCTTTGTTTCGTTAGCCATTTTACTTGGACTTACACAAACTCACAGATAGCAGATACTTCTAACGGTCTCTCTGAACACCCACAGAAATGAGATGACAATGCTGCAGCAGTAATAACTCTCCACACATACAGGCTTCCTTCAGCTAGGCTTGGAAAGCAGCTTCACGAAGCTGAGTAAACTTCATTGTTCTGCCATACAGGAATAACGAGTTGGCCAACAATGGAACTAAACTCCTGTTTTTAAAGAAACAACTGATTTCAGACATCTGACTCAGAACCAAGTGCAGAACTCTGAAGTCTTACCACATGATAGATGGCCTCGTACAGCTGGAAGCAAATGCCTTCCCCTTATCTCTGCAGACTCAGAGCACCTTCATCCACATTTCACCTCCTATGTCTTCTCACAGCTGCAAAGTCACATCCTGTTCCACATTTCTCCTTCAGCCTTCTGTTTAGATGCACAGAAAAATCAAGTAAACCTTGTGAAAATAATTCTAGGCATTAACTCTCTGTATCACACGATAATTAAGAGCTTTCCTCACATCAGAACACCCCTACTTTGGGTGTGCTCGCCAGATGGAACCTTAACAAATAATCAGTGTTGCATGGAACACATTCCTTAGCCACTCTTTCTGTAATGTGTCTCTATCACCGTGTGCAGCAGGTCCCAGCACTCATGCAGGTATTCGTCCATCCCTGGTGAACAAGAGGAATAAGTTTCAGGCATTTCACACAGAATCACAGAGTGTTAGGAGTTAGAAGGGACCCCAAAAGATCATCTAGTCCAACCCTCCTGACAGAATCCACATTGGTGAGTATGAAAGATTACAGTTTAGTGGAGTTCTTAGGAGGTACTGGACAGAGAGGAGGGATCTGTTTCCCACTCATCTTGTGAACACGTCTTTGCACATGCCAGTTGACCCTGCCGTGTGCTCCCACTTCCTTTTTCACTTTAACACAGGACACTCTGGGCCAAGGGTTGCCTCCGGGAAACATCCCTGGGCAGAGAGTCAGGCAGCGGTGGCTGAGATCAGAGCTCCAGGCTCTGGGGAGCACTCAGCACAAGCATGCAAGGGTTTATTTCTGTTTTGCACTGTACAGAGTTGCCTGAGGTTCTTCTACCGAGGACAACTGAATGAGCACCTGGGCAAACAGGCTTTGAAACCTGATTTTGCAATGAAATGTGACTGTTTCTGTTGTGTCTAAGGCCAAACGCTCTTGACATGAAGGGGAATTAATTTAAGGTTTTACTGTAAGAGCTGCAGCCTGAAAGGCTTCTCCTGCCAATCCCTGTCTTTCTGAGAGTTTTCATCTCAGGGATTAGCATGGCTCCAAGTTAACACATTTGCTTCAAGACCAAGAACAAAGTCTTCTTGTTGACTGGTTGGTTTGGGGATCACCACGTAGCGCACAGGGTCTGGTCAGAACACACTTCAGTTGTGAGAGTCATGTCCACAAGTCTCTTCATAACATAATGAGCCAGGGTAGGTTTAGATTAGATATTAGGAAGAATTTCTTCCTAAATGGTGGAGTCACCATCCCTGGAGGTTTTTAAGAAGAGGATAGATGTGTTTCTTCAGGGGATGATTTAGGGGTAAGAGTAGTGTAGGGCTATTGATTGGACTAGATGATCTTGAGGGTCCTTTCCAACCGTAATGATTCTGTGATTCTGTGATTCTGTGTAATGTTTTACCTTGGACTGCAACAAAGGCTGCAGTACGTATGTCAAAAAGATGTCATGTTGCACATGACAAGATAGGGTTTGACTCCAGCAATAGCCTCAGAGCAAGGTCCTGCCTGTCAGGTTCATCTCCTGAGGAGAACCTCACCTGACAAGGACCACAGAGGCAGGAGAAGGTCCAGCACAAGAAGCACACCTGGCTCTGTGCCTCCCACGGCACTGACAGAAGAACTGTGACTCCTATAGCTCAAAAAGCCTTGCTGGGCAGCAAGGACCTGTGGGTACCCACCAGACACCCCCAGAGCAGATGCTTCTGCCCTGGGGTCTGCAAGGGACAGCCCTGGGGAACACCGGGAGCTGGAGAGATGTAACCTGTCACCAACAAGCAAAAGACAGCTCTGATGCTCTGAGAAGATGTGCTAGCTGGACACACACACACACTTGCAACTGGATTTATGGGAGTGAACATATTCACCTTTAAAAACAGCTATAGACAGCACACACCAAGCTTGTAAAATTAAACTAATTGCCTGAAACAGAATAAAAATTATATTGTATGTGTAACATACAGGAGTTACTGAACCTTTTTGATTCATAGGATCACAAGGAATTATTTTGAAATCTCTGTTGTAATAAGTATATTTCAAGCCAGCAGCACCCAACTAAAATGCTGAAATGTAATCAGTCAACAGAATATTTTTTTTTGTAAGCTTAAAACTACTTTCTTCCTTGAAAATGGACACTAAAGCCCTAGGCAACATAACCACTGAGGTTTTATTATAAAATACATTTCAAAATTATGGCTGAAAGTCTTAGGAGCACAGAAGATGAAAAAGAAGAAGTAAACAAGCCTTTTTCTACCACTAAATGATAAATTAAGAGCAGTATTTTGCTGTTCTGCCTCATTTTTTAATCTCAGTGCATTCACACCACTGTGACCATGGTTGTGTAGGTATTCCTATTACAAAAGCACCTTTTACTAAAGGTTTACAATCTTGAAGTAGCAGAGTTCTGTGCAGCCAAAACACAGCCAGGTACAAATCTCATTCCAAATCAACATTTTCTTTAGATTTTGAGAAAAAGCACAACCTGCTTGACAGTACAGGCAGAGCTGGAAAGAAATATGGACCTCACATGTGCCCTTTAAGAAAAAGAAAAAAAAAAAAAAAAGAGTAATTTCAGAATGTAGACCTTCAGAATTTTAAGAATAATAGTGCAGATACTGTATGTGCTGTTGTTGCCATCAGATAAAGACCTAAATCCTAATCCTGCCATGCTATCCTGCCTCTGTGCAGATTATGTCTCAGCAGATCTGTCTAAAAACGCTAGGAAAAATAACAGATACTTGTCTGTAAAAAAGGAGCTTTACAGCCTGAAGGGAAACACTCTCAGTTTTATAGTTTCTTGCTCAGTAATTTTTTCACTAATTAATATGCAGTTTGGTTTGTTCCTACTGTCAAAGCCGTAATACAGAAATATCAATGAACAAACACCTGCAGCTGTTAATCCACTCCCAACCTCTTCTGAACAGACAATTCTGAGTTTTCTCAATGTCCCTCCCAAGCCTATTTCCAAGTGTGGTTCCTGTAGCAGAGTCTGTGCTCCCCAGGCTCTGACACCAGTGGACTTGCAGAGTTTTACACACTTGTTGTATTAGAGAATTCATCTTAACAGCCAAAAAAATCCTATTTCCTCCCCTCCAACAGGCTAGGCTATGACATTCCATTGGCTGGCAAGTTGAAGTGGGCCAGCTGGTACCTGTGTTCTGACTCCTTCCTCTCAAAGCAAGGCTCAGCAACACCCCAGCACTGAAAATGAGAGCACTGTGGCACTGGTCACACCCAAACACATCTCCAACCTCCAGCAGGAGATGAGGGCACTCCATTGTCCTGTCCATTCCAACCCAGCACACAGTTCCCAGTTCTCTGGGGCTCATCCTGCTTCCTTCTGGGAGCGGCCACGTGTTCTGGCAGCACTCATGGGCGACACTGGTAGTGCCACAGCGAGGATGTCACCAAACAAGAGGACGTGCTTGGTAACAAACTGTGTGGCGTGGTGCAGTAAGTCACACTCCTACCATCACAGGTCTGCTGGAGTGAGGTGTTGCAGTACTGTTTGGAGTCAAACTAACCATAACAAAGGCACCTGATGCAACAACGACTACATCAGACCACATCTCTACACTGTATGTTCTGTAGCTGATGCATAGGGAGCTTTTTGCTCTTTTTCATGCTAATTGTTCATATAAGAAATTGTATCTTTAACTAGGAGCCAAATTCACCCCAGCCATGATCACCAAACTCCCTTTCATCCTTACCTCCCCCCAAAAAGAAATCAGCAATATTAAATCAACAGAATAATGTGAGATGGAAAAGGAAAAGACAACCGTCGACAAAACAAAGAGGAAAGTTTTATTAATGCTAAATACACTTTCCCTTTTGGGTTTACACTACTGTTCCCTAACTGCTTCCAGATGGTTCAACCATCGTCCAAGCAGCTAGCTGGGAAGGAAACAGCAGCTTGCTGCCTCCTTTAGACTGAGGGGGCAAAATCCTGGCTGTAAATGTGATTTATGGGTTTGATAAGCTAAAAACAAAGGTAAAGACACAAAGAGAAGGAGCAGGAAGCAAAATTAAAACTGAATTTAAAAAAAAAAGCTGGAAGCTGAAGAGTTAACCACAACCTTCTTCCTTTTAACACAGCCTTCTGTAGTAGCTAATGAAGGTAATGAAATATGACATGTAGTTTGGCCCTTGACCACAGAGTGCACCTCCCTCCCCTCTGCCTTGCGAACAAAGCCAAAACAGATGTAGCTGCTTCGCTGGGGTTTGGGGTTGATGGCTGTTACACGGAGCAGGTCAGTGGGCACGTTCCCAGGGCATGGGCTGTTGGCACACCACACTGCTGGGGAAGGTCCTGGCTCCTCTCTGGAGGAGACCAAACAGGATAAGGTAGTGCACATACAAATAGAGCCAAAACCACCCTACCCATCAGTGGCACTGAGAACTGCACTTATTTCCAGCCCAAATTCCATAGACCCCCCTCAGGTTTTATGTGCCTGACTAGTTTATCTACTCTTAGTCTAAATATCATACAATAAAAAAATGTTACAAAGAGAAGACAGGATATTGCTTGGTGCAGGGAGAGGCTTCATGTTGAGAATTATTGCCCTTACAGCTCAGGAAAATGACCCACCCCAAACACAGCAGTCAGTGTTTTGTGAGCAGACAGCCAGACATGGAAAAAGCTTTCTTCAAATAAACTCTTCTAAAATAAAAACAGCTTTCAAATTCACAAAATACTATAGAATTTATTCATCTTTTTAAGTTCTCTCTCAAGTTCCTCACACATACCTTGCTATTAGGGCAACGGACTCGACTTTGCCACACTCTGGTCTGATGTGGCTGCCAGGCTGGTAACCTTGAGTAGGTACCAGGTGAAGATCAGTGCCACACGGTGACACATAGATTTCATAATATCAGATTCATCACCTAAACACAGGAAAGCTCCATCAGAGCCTCTAGTTAATACTGATCTTATTGGTCTGATGGCATCAGCTCCATCCCTCCCTTGGTTAAGCAGCAGGAGCATCAGGGCCTGTCTCATTTCTTAGGGTAGAGGTCAGCCATCCATCTCCCCCACAGACCTGGTCGGTTTTGTGGGGACAGAGAGGTGCAGGCAGCCCCGGGCATCAGAGGAGCTCCAGGGTGGAATTCATTTCCCCCACTGGGACACCCAACTCGTTGGCAAGTCTGATTTAATCAGCTCATGCTCCCTTTGCTGTCGGTGGAGAGGGAATGACATGGCAGAGGGCAGCCAAGGCTGGCCAGACAAATAGCTCTCTGGAGAGGAGCAGGCAGCTTCCCAACCTGTCCTCCCTGATCTCTGAAAGGGTTTGTCAGTCTCTACTGCCTTCACAGAGCCATGATGGCTCCCTCAAACGTCTGCGCCTACCTCTGAGGGCATGTGGATGCCGCCCTGGGTGACATCTGCCTCCTGCAGATGAGCCTCCTTTGGGGGACAGACCACTGACCCCCTCAGCCACTCACACTGCTAATGATTCACAGATTTATATAATGGTTTGGGTTGGAAGAGACCTTAAAGATCATCTAGCCCCAACACCCCTGCCATGGGCAGGGATGCCACCCACTAGGACCAGGTTGCCCAGGGCCACATCCAACTGGCTTTGAACACTGCCAGGGATGGGGCAGCCACAACCTCTCTGGGCACCTGTCCCAGTGCCTCACCACCCTCTGGGTAAAGAATTTTTTTCTAAGATCTAATCTAAATCTTCCCTCCTTATAAAACTCAAAATTCGGGGTAAACCTAGAAAAAAAAGGCAGCCTCTGGAAACTGTTAAACCTATAGATGTAGCAAATGAGCAAAGTGTCCTCCAGCCTCACAGTTGCTGGAAACCATTTGGCCAGGCTGGTCGAGTGAACCACCCTCCTGGGGTCCACATGTGCTCCATAGAAACCACTGACTTCCACAGCTGCCTTCTGAGGACCACGTGTGGTTTTTCTTAAAAATAAAAAAAGTTATACATATAAAATGCTAAACTTGCAGAAAGCTAGAAAATACTATCATTAAATTTACCTATTCAACCTTAATTTGTCCCTCTGTTGCATATGCATTGATACATATGCTTGAATTATATGCTAATTTACCACCGTTCTACGGGAGCCTGACCTCATTTAGTGCACACAGCAGCACCAACCCGTTAGCATCCTCTGAATAACAAAATTATCTGTGGGTTATAGACACAGCCTCATTTAAACCCAGTTCTGATACCTAGCTTATGGACCTGACCTTAGCCACAGTGACTGTTGCCTGTGAGTAAAAAGGGGTTAATAGTGATTTATTTTGGCTTTCAGCCACAAGAGCACCACGGTATTGCACAAGGAAATTCTGAGGGTATTTTCCCAACTGTTTACTCAGTATCAATGCATCTCAACAGACAGGAATTGAGGAAGAAAAGATGAACTCTGCAGCCACGGTGTTGTTTGGCTGCTGTACAGTGAACAACACACAGAGTTAGAAATGGGGAAGGTAAAGGAGATGTGGGATGTCACCTGCATCATGAACACCTCTGTCCCCACGCTCAAATCAGCCACCAGCCCTCTAAAATAAGCACCATGAGCCAACGCAATTTAAGGCTGGATCAGACACGTTCACCTAGGGAGGGTGAGGTTTGTACAGGCAAGCTCTGGCATTTCCCAAATTTTCTGGTTTGTTGCTTAATTTCAAAACCTTAATGACCTGTGTGCATATAGAGCTTTAAACATTTAAATGTGTGAAATCAGGTATATAAACGACTGTGCCTGGGTTAAGGGCAATGACATTTACAGGCTTCCCCAGCCCAGTGACCAAGGGGATGCCACAAGAGCTGGGGTGAGGTCCAAGGGACCAGAACACAAGCCAAAATCCAGCAAGCCCGAGCCCCACTGCAAAGCCATGGACAATATCTGCTCCCCTGCCCAGAATCAGACCTCGGCAAAGTTCCGTGTGAGAGAAAGGGGGGGTGGGGAGGGGACAGGGCAGTTGGAAATTGATAGCCTGTTTCAAGTGTTATTTATCATTCCCAGCACAGACACTGACATGTGCCTTTTGAAAGGGGATACTGTACCTTTAACCTTGACTCCGAGCTCGGTGGTAATTTGGGATGCGAGCCCGGGTTCAAGCGGGGTGACCTTCCAGGGGGAGGGGCAGGACTGCATTTATTTATGAGGCAGTTGGAGATTTTTGACATCACATGCAAGTCCCATTATTCACATGTTACACGGCACAAGATTGGCCCTTTTAATGCAACAACATCACATCAAAAAATTTGATTTTCTGCTCTGACAGCAAGCTTGTCCTCTGCAGCTCCCCAAAATGTAATCTGCTAGGGTTAAAGGCCGCAGGAAAGCCATTTCAAAAGCATATGGCTGTTACCTAACATGGAAAACCAGGTCCAGGAGCAAGAGCAGGGATGCTTTGGGGTTACAGAGAAAGCACATGGTGAAGCACAGTGGTATTCCCAGGAAGGGGAATCCCTAGGGCTGCCTGACCCCGTGGGATGAAACATCCACGGTACCCATTGCCCAGCCCCAGGGTGGGAGTCCAGCTTCACTCCAACCCACCTGGGTTTGCCCACGCTGCAGCTAGGCAGAGGCTGTGGGGATGGATTTCACCTTTCCATGCTTTGCCCTCCCACCCCTGAAACTCAGGATGTGAAATGTTCTTCCGTGATACACACACAGCACATGCAGCTTCCTCAACAGCCACCAAAGCGTTTGAGCCTTTGCTGTACGGTAACAGTCTACATGCCTATGGTTACCATTAAAAAATGGGGATTTTATGTAAAAAATACACCACAGAGAAATTATTTATACAGGTTTACCCTGACAATTCTGTTTGGAAATAAGTGTTTTCTATGCACAAACTTAAAACCTTTTATTCCAGGGCTGTGCTATACAAACACCGAGGTAAGAGCTGTTCGCTTCTGCAGCCCCAAGAGCCGTACATGGTTAGCTCAGTAACTACATGCCCACACTGAGCAGGAAGCTGGCTCATTTTCATGGAATTTAAAACAGCAGCTAACACACTTAGTGAAATGTATTTCACAGTAATGCACCACAAAGCATGTATTAAGTTACTCATCAGCTAATTGCACAGAGTCTATATGTTTAACTTTTCTGACTATCCTTGGTTGAGGGTAGGTAAAAAAGGAATCTTAAGGTGGTTGATTCACATCTGGAAAAGCATTTCTAAGATTGCTACAGTTTCTTTACAGAAATATAATATTGATGATGAGGCTGATACTAAAAGAACATTACAAGTAAATAAAATGGGATAATTTTATCAATATTTTTATCAATTTAAACAGTGTTTTCTAAATAGATTGCCAAGAGACAAAACCCAGCACACTGGGAATGAGTAACTTTCTCTTAAGTGTCCAAAGGAGGTTTATTCTATTTTTAGGGCAGAATTCTAGGTGTTTTTCACTTTAAAGGAATCAAATCTATAAACAGTGATGAATATAAAAATGCTTTTAATACAAAGACACAAAATGATATCTAGAAAAATCCGTGCTCTGCTAGCCCCATTTCATTTCCAGTTGGGTTGTTCTCTTTGGTGGATACCACAGGACCTGAGACTGTGCCCTGCCTGCAGGCAATGCTGCAGGAGGTTGGAAACGTTCCCTTGCAGCTGCTCTCCAAGCTGTGAGACACATCACCAGGGATAAGGAGAGCCCCTGTGGACTGGGGAAGCCCAGCTAGGCAGACACAGGCAGCCAAGACCCTCAGGCTAGGCTTCCCCAGCCCACACTGGCTTTTGGGTTTGTATTTTTTTTTTTCTTTTGAGGCAAGATATAACCCAACAAAGTTGCTGTGCTGGCAGTAAAAGGATGAGAGACACTGCAGCATCTCCAGCAGTCATGTCCACATCTCACATCTCACTACAAACCTTTCCCCTGACGTCAGTTGTCTGCCTTCTCACTGCCCCTCACCACCGAGGTGGTCACATCTCACTAACACATTGGTCATGGAGCAGCACCAGATCCTCGCTGTCAAACGATGCTTCTTTGGCATTATTTACATTTTGGTATCATTACTGTTACATTAGAAAGTTATAAACATTTGTGCTTCTCATCCTCCCCTGGCTATATTTTTTTATTTTTTGCCCTGCCTTTTTGCAGAGCTCCCCCCTCCCCACCACCCTTCCCAGCCACAGGCAACAGCAGGACAATGGACAATTGCTGGCTGGATTTGCAGGAAGGGAAGGGGAAGGTAGGTTTGAGCAGCCAGGTTTGAGACAAAGCTCAAACATCTTCAGGAAAAACCTCCTCCAGGAGCAGTAGGAAGATGATCCTAAGGCAGTATTACATTTTTACAGATTTATATAGGTTTTGAAGCCAAGTCCCAAGACTGGCAGAACACAGAGGGGGAATTATTTTCTTGTTATTAAAAGAATGAAAAGAGCCAACATTGATTTTGTCCTTCATCACTACACAAAAACCCTCCCAACTACCGAGAGGATGACGGTCTGGATTATCACAACACCGTAAATCAAAGTGAATGTATTTATTAGGGTGACTCTGTTGTACATGTGTGTGCTGTTTGTTGGCCCATACTGTTATTATTTTAATTTATGGTTTGCTTTTTCAACTCTTTCCTCCCCCTCACAAGACTGGAGCCTGTCCACAAGTTTTACTCATGCCAGTTAAAATCAGCATAATGAAATGTCATGGCCAAATCCCATCGCTCTGCAAGGACATCAGGGCTGTGCCCTCCCTGGGATACATGCAGAGTCCTGCAGAACTTCTCTCCCATGGGCAGAGCTTGGTGGGAGGTTCACAAAGGCCAGTGGCTGGGATGGGGTGACCAGGACCTGATGTAGCCAGATAATGAAAATAGCAGGGCAGAGGAAGGGAACCTTTCTTAGCTGCTTAACAAGTCTAGCTCTAATTAAGTGCAATAATTTTGAGCAATTTGCAAATCTCACCTCATCTCTCATCTGTTCTAATCATTTCATTATTAGCAAAGCCTAGCTCTGCAGGATGGGTGTCACTCCAGGCTGCAGCAAGGTGGGACAAAGGGAGTAAGGGGCAGCACAGAGGAGCTCAGTTTAACTCTCCATTTGCCCCAGCTTCATGTAAACCAGACCTGACAATCTCATCTGTGGCAGTTAATGACAGCACCCACCCCTGGGAATCACCAGGCACAGTTCTAGGTATGCAGCCATGACTTGGGTGTTCCGAAAGCACAGCTTTTCCCCTCAGAGCACCCACTTAGGGCTTCTCTATTTACTCAGTTTCTGAGCTCTTCGGGTTGTTTTCATCCTCTCTTTGAAACCACAAAGATTTGGGTTGGATGTTTTTTTCTGTTTTAAAGATTCTCTGTAGCATCAGAGGAGCAGATACAGCAGAGGCTGAGCAGCTTCCAGCTGGATGAGCCACAGGGGCACAGCAGAAAAGCTGGACAGAAGAAAGACCCTGTCCCTCCCCATTCACATGATCCAAAGGCTCTGCCACTGTAATGTACCAGGCAAATCTGCACTACAAGTCTCATGTTTAACAATCCATCTGCACAGCACGCTGCATTAAATACAAACACAAAATATTTGCTATAACACCTGTATTGAGGAAGTGCAGTACTATCCTAAGATAAGAGATTAGCTTGTTGGGATGAGTCTGGTGGCCAAGCCATGACCATTAACAAAGTCTCTGAGAAACACCAGGTACTAGAGACCTAGTGGCAGTGCCTTGGCCTGCCACAGGAGAGGAATGCAATTGGCCCTCTCAGATCATTTATGGTCCTTCCACAATACTAACATCAGCAGAGCCAACCATAATGAAGGTGAACTGTGGAGAACATCACCAGTGACTGAAACCCATCCTGACTTGCTATTCTTTGAAGTCCTACATCATATATCAGCTGCAAACTGAACACAGCCTCCACAACACCCTGACAGAAAGCCGAGTACCAGCAGCGCTGGTTTTCTTCCCTCTCAAGTCATGTCTTGTCCATTTGCTGCCCTCAGCTCTTTTGTTGAGAGAAGAGATTAACTAGGGAACTGGAGTTTGCAATCCTGATGTGAGCTAATTTAATCTGAAAAAAATCAAATACCTCTGAGGAGAGGGAATCCTTAGCACATGGCTAAAACCGCAGGAATTATTCAGCACCTACTTTGGGAACAGGGAAACACAATGGTAAATAAATTACATTAGAAAACAGTATTTTTTTTTTAGCTAACATTTGTTATGCTCAGTGGATGACCAAGCCATTGTGCTCTCACAGGCATGGCAGTGTGGATCAGCATGAACATCTTCTGGTCACACATTTTAGGAACTGTGTGCCAGCAGCAGCAGCAAGGCAGAGGTGTAGAGGGCTCCTACTCCCCAGGGATGCCAGTGCTGGATCCAGCCTCACACCTCTCTGTGCATCACAACCATGTGACATTTTCCTCTGTGTGAAATCACAGTTGGCTTCCATGGAGCGCTGGGTCACTTCACAACAAGCATCCTTCTCCAAAGCAGAACAGAACTGCACCAGTATCTATTCCTTCCTCTCCACCACTTCTTGACCCTTGCTCCTCTATTTCTTCCCCAACACACTCCTGCACATCCGACCTTCCAGCTCTGCCCCTCCTGTGCCCTTACCAGCTCGCCTCCTCTGCTATTACTGTCCAGCCCCACCCTGACCATTTAAATACTGTTTTCCTTTCCTTCTCCCTCACGCTGATTTGGCATCCAAGCCAGGAACAATAAGATCACAGGGAAGTGTCCAAGCTCTCCATGCTGATGCCCAGATGAAGCTTTGCTCCGGCCGCTCCAAGGCAATTACAGAACAGCCTGGCTCTGCTGCTGCCAGCCACAGCAAACCCTTTGAAGGTGAAGGCTGTGGAGACTCAGCCAGGCTTCAAAATCCAGTTAAGCTCAAGACAATTTTCTATAAGATGGCAAGAGACATGACCTGACCCCAGACAGGGTAGCAAAACTGGGGAGAATCTGAGGATTGGCAAGATGTAACCACAGCACTGGTGCTCAGGAAGTGAGCTGAGGAACCCAAGTGAGACAGTGCAACGAGAAACATCTGCCCAGAGCACAGTCCTGCCAAAAACTTCAACAAGATAGTGGATTCTACCAAGGTGTTAATAAATCTGTTGGGAAGGTCCTTACAGAAACCAGTATAAAGGCATTTTTGTAAAAGAAAAAATATTTTCCTCAGTTTTGGCTGTTATGTGGAAAAGGATCTGGCAGGAAGAAGCCCCGGAAAAGCAATGAAAGTGTACAAAAATGAGTCAAGAAAACTCTTAGGTAAGTGGGCTTTAAAAGATTACAAGTACATGTCTGGACAAAGCAGGGGGCAGGGCAATCAGAAAACCCTAGTCACCATTTTTTAATACCAAATATAGAGACAATTGCTACCCGACTGTCTTAAAAAGGTAAATGGAACTAACAGCACTGAGTATAAAAATATTTTTTGGAAAACATACAAGTTGCTATTTCAGTGACAATATACTATTTAAATAGGGGTTTTATTATTACTAACCTCTTTAGTTGGATCAGGTGCTAAAGATTATAACAGACACAAGCCTTCCAGCTGGGGAGCACAGGGCTGATGGGAGATGGACCAGGTAGCCCTAAGGCAGGAAGGGACAGCAGTCACAGTTGGCAACATTACACCCAAGCTCTACAGAAGTGATGTGGCTGAGGACATGCCCCCAATAGAGTTTATGTCCCACATCCTCCTGTCACTTCACCAAACCATCACACCCACAGCAGTGCCCATTTCCAGCCGCTCGAGATAACATTTCCATAACCTCATCTCTGACCAAGTCTCCTTGCCCACTTGATCTTTCCCCAAGGAGTAACCCACCCATTCCCCTCCCATTGCTTCAGTGTTCCCACCACATTCTCACAATACCACACAGGTACCAGTTGTGCCCACTAATGAACTCACAATTCTCCTGGTCCTACCACTCATACAGATGCCAATAAGGAGCCTTTTTTTTTTTCCCAGCTGCCTAGTGCCTCTTAATTTGGGCCTCAGCATCTTGGTGCTGTGCTAAATTAGTATTAATCTGTTTGCCCTCTTCACCACTCATGAAGCAGGTCAGAGCTTTAAGGAGAGGCCAGCTGAGGCACATGGAAGGATTATACACGTTTTACAGGATACACCACACAGAGTTGGGAGAACTGAGCTCAGGAGGTCCTGGCTCTGCCCACGCTGGAATCAAACTTTTCCAATTTAGAAACTGGAAATTGTACCAATTTGACTCACATGAGCTGAGATATTTGCCCCATTCCTCCCTGCCTTCCACAGCTGCACTGACCACTGAATAAAGGACCTAACACATGGACAGGAAAAGAGCATCTTTGAGGAGGAGAGAATTTTCTCAGAATAGGAGGATGAAAACAGAACTGGAAGAACACCACGGAGACTAAAAATTCACAGCTTCATTTCTAGCATTACCGAGTTTACTCTGTGGCCAGGTTTGTCTGTGGTTGTTTTGTTAGGTTTTTCCTCCAAAATGAAGAGGAGAGATCAAAGGTTTAAGCTTGTGGAGCTCCTCCAGCATGTGCCTCCACCCATAGCTCTCCTGTGGCAGCTAATCCACTCGGATGCTCAACAGCAGAGCCTTGAGTTTTCACGGATTTATGCCCTGCACTGCACACAGTTCCATCTGTTTCACGGTTATTCTTCTCACTGAGTCTACTTCATCATTTAAATTATTAACAGCAGAATTACACTGGCTGAGATCTCATGGAATAGGTGCCTTTAAAGTACCAAGGCTTGTATTGTAACGTAGTGATAGACATTGACTGCAACTGCAACAGGTAAATTGGGAGGAATTCAGATTTAAGGGTTATTGATTCATTTCAGTGCTGGTGGAGGGTGGGGTTTGGTTTTTTGGTATGAGAATAACAGAAGAAAGCCAGAAAAGCTCCTTTAGATGGTCACCTGCAGATTGTCACTCACGTTCAAGTACCTTCATGTAATCAGTAGCCTGAAGCTGCCTGATTGATGTGCCACACATCAGAGCAGGCAACATCTTCAACAATTCTTGGACTTGCCCCAGCATCAGCTCTGTGCTCCAGGGCAGGTGCTCAAGAGACTCTGGAGCAGCACGAACCTCCTGTGAACCTCAGTGGGACAGAACCTCTGCAGCTGAGACACTGGTCCTTCCTCCAAACACAATAGTGTTTGCAGAGTACAGACCTCGTACAACCACGCGCAAAGACATCAATCAAACCCCTGCTGAAAAAAACAGTGACCCCAGTGTGTGGATGAGGAAAAACAGGACAGGAGCATCAACAAACTTCTGTTTTCTAACTCATTGATTTCTTCTCTATCATCTTCTCAATAGGAAGACAAAATAGTTTCACTACCAGCCTGTTGCTGTCATTATTCAGAAAAGAAAAATCAAGTGTTGTAATTGCATGAAGTCTCAGTAAACCACAAAATTTCAAGCAAATCCATTCCTCTCTTTTTGCTTTATTTTTCACAACATAACACATGAGAACTGGTGATCATGCAAAACCACTTCAGCTCCAAAAAAACAACAAACCCCACCTCTGTCTGCCACAACCCTGAAGCAGTTTCTCCTGGCCACCAGATCCTGCAGCCAGAGGTGACTCCAAACTGATCTCAGATTTGACAATATTCATTAATACCAGATGAGACAGTGCCCACCTTCAGACTGGGCACATGGTTCAAACACAGGGAATTTGCTCTTCCCACACACTGCATTATTTTATACTGAAATAAAAATTACTTCTTCCCCCCTCTCCACACCTCTTGAGTTACTGACAGAGGGATCCCAACCAGAAAAACATAATCAATGCATTCAAACAGGTTCCCCCCCATGCTGCTTTGCCTAGGCTCCAAATTATTTTATTAGGTTCTATGTACAATTTTTTAAATTAAAGTTCATGCAGCTTTTCACATGAGATTGTCTTTCCTCAAGCTCTAGACTTCTGAAGCAACAGTTTCTCTGCAATCTAGTCAAAAATCCAACACAGCCTCCACTGTATCAATAAGAGTCTTATCTGCTAAAACAAGATCCTTTCAAGTAAAAATACAGTATGTTTTCATTATATCATATATCCAAAACCATAACCCTCTGTGGGTCACCCAGACAGGACCTGCAGGAGTTACAGCTGGTTCAAGGCAGGTTTGCAGAGACACTAGGTGCAGGTAATACCTGAGCACACAAGTTGCACTTCTGAGAGTAACAGGAAAAACAATACTAAAATAAAAAAATAAATTTCTTGCTTGCATAGTGGGGAAAGAGAGACAAAATAGCAGTTTTAAGAGGACTTAGCATCAGTATTTGCCAAGAGATACTCTTTCACTAGTACAAGGCTCAAGAAATCCCCAGTGACAGCTGCTATCAACTACACCACACAAATCTACCAAAGCTTCCTGAAGGCACTGGCTGCTTGTAAAGCAACACTTCCACCACTGCAGGCCACAACCTGGCTAAGAACTGAAAACTTCAGCAAAACTCTTACTGCTGCAATTACTTCAGTTGCACAAGGTCATGTCGTCAGAGACACACAGAACTGAAGTCATCCTTTGATTCCTACAACCACATAGAGGCTTGACCAGGTAACCAGAGATGGAAACCCAAATATTTCTTGCTCCTATTCCAGTAGCTCCTTCTCTCTACCATGCCAGCACTACTCATGCTAATCAGCCTCAGCTGCTCTACCCTTACAGATACTCACTCACTCCTACCAATAAGACATCTGTGATAAATTGCTTGACGCCCTACTCCTGTGTGGTATTTGGTAATGAGATCTCATCAACTAGTTGTGCTCCAGCAGCTGATGCTTATACCATTAGGCAGGCAGAGGAGCTGGGTCTGGGCTACTGTCCTTACTCCCCTTTGCTATAAAGACCTCCTAGAAGAAGTAGCAACAAGACAGAGGAATGCTTATGTCCCAGAAGTGCAGAAACCAAAATGAGCTCCTTTATACATTGGGCTCAAACATCAGAAGTGCACCAGAGAAATTTAAAGCTTGATTCCTCTTTACTTCCTGAAAAGAGCTAGCTAATCCTGTCTGTGCTGCTTTTCTCTGTCCTCATCATTCATAATTAGACACCTTGCATCAATGACCAAACCTCAGCTCTCAGAAGATCCAGCAGAGAATGGGCTGCTTGTTGTGTCATTTAGCTGTAGCTGAATAAAGCATTCTTCCTCCTCAAGCCCGCACAAGTCCTAATGATGCTTCCAGTTGGAAATAGCTAGATTTTCTCCTTTGAGTAAGTCAATTCACAGAAAACTTGATGCATAGGAAGAATCACAGAAAGGAGGTTGGAAAGCATGCCAGGAGATAGTTTAGTCCAACCCCTCTGCTCAGGCAGGGTCACGTAGAGCACAGGGTCCAGGACCATCTCCAACTGAGAATCCCCAAGGACGGAAGCTCCACAGTCTCTCTGGGCAACCTATGCAAGTGTTTGGTTGCCCTCACTGTGAGAAAGATTTTTCTTGTGTTTCAGTGGAATTTCCTGGATTTCAGGTTGTGCCCATTGCCTCCATTCAAGGGCTCACCAAGAAGACAGCAGGCAGATCTTACTGCCTTCATGAGATGAGCTCTCCCTTCCAGGCAGGTGTGCTCCCAGGTTTGGTTATATTTGGTATTAATTGTGAAGAGCTGCATTTGAAAAGCTGATTTAAGTTAATATTATCTGCTCAGGGGTGCAGAGGCAGTTTTGGACATGCATTTTTCAGTTCAAGCAAGCATCACCACACAACTCCTCCCATACATGGTTATTGTATGGAAAAAAGTCTGGAGACGTTGGAAAGCAGTCACACAAACGCTGACTGGGCATCCTGGCAGCGTTGTTGCAATGAGCAACAAGAACTCCCTGTAAAAAGCATTTTGTGGTTTATCTATATAGTGGTGTCTTTTTTTCCCAACAATACCTATAATCAAAGGGGTGACAACTAGTGATAATTAGTTCATACATTCTAATCTAGTTCACATTCCCTATGCTCTCCACAACTTTATAGTAAACTGCCAACAAAAGCCATGCAGGAGATGTAGAGGGGAAGCCTCTCCAACAGGCTGCTGCGTCCACCGCCCTCCTGCCTCACGGGGCTCTCCCAGCCGTGCAGGATCACCACATAAAGCATTAGCCATGCTCTGAAACCCTTTGCCCAGCTGCTCATTAGTACTGCATTAGTCTGTAAACTCCAGTGCAAAACGCCTAGTTCAAGTTGCTCTTTCTTGATGTACTTGAAAGGTCCTGTGAATTTACGGCAGGATAATGCGGAGCACAGCACCTATTTATGAGTTGATCATTTGTACAAACCCCCCTCAAAGCACCGAAGGTTACCATTCGACCAAGAGCTGCACTTAGCTGCTCAGAGGGCAAGAAAGCCAAGTATATGAAAGTTAAAAGCATTAATAAAAGTGTGACTTATAAATTACTTCATCTTTGTCACCCTTTTTGAAATGGGGTGAGAGAGGCCAGGGTAAATTTATTTTTTAAGTGCTTTCTGAGACCTGCAAGGGTCAGCCCTGAAATGCTGTACTCTATAAATCACTCCCTGCGTATCTGATAGATGCAAGTGCATCATAACATTAACAAATATTGATTTGTTTATCATTTGCAACTGTTTATAGCTAAATAGCAGAGTTTAGAACTCTTGTAGGGAGAAGAAACTTCAATCTGTGAGAAGGCAGAAGACAAGCTGC
The DNA here is from genome assembly GCA_013399015.1 of Galbula dea. Taxonomy (NCBI): domain Eukaryota; kingdom Metazoa; phylum Chordata; class Aves; order Piciformes; family Galbulidae; genus Galbula; species Galbula dea. The sequence goes on along the minus strand of VWZX01002531.1, from coordinate 214,740 downwards.
CTTGGCTGCAGGAGGAAAGAGTAGCCAATGTTATTCCGTCACCCAACTGCCAGCTCAGGGTATGTGTTGCAGTCGGATTACTAAACCAGTTATTTCACAAAATGACTAAAATTTCCAGGTGTTTCAGGAAACAGCTTGTATCACTGCACAGAGCTGCAGCGAAACCTTGCATTAGGGGTGCTGGGTGAGTCACCGCCACGAGAGGCGAGAGCAGAGCCTGTGGCAGGCAACCAGCACATGGATGTCAACGCTGCAGGACAAAACTTTGGTTGGAGAACCACAGATGGGTGTTCTTCCCCCTTCCAGCACAGCCTCCCCATTCCTGCACGGCTCTAGTCTGCCATACCACAAAGCCTGACAGCAGGGACAGGCACCACCACCCTTCATGGACTGCAGTGGGGCGTGTACTGCCTTGCAGCCATCACCCCAAACCTGCCCATAGCGATGAGTGGGTGTTAACGAACACAGCAGGTCCACATCACCTCTACTGTCAAGGCAATTACTGCTCTATGTCATTCTGTGACATCACACTATCTGGAATGAAACGTGAGAGGCTAGCAGTGGTACATATACATACATATGTCTCTCTTAGACAAGAGTGTTCAACAGCCATCCATAGGCACTTCCCAGAATGCCTATGGTTCCCATACATTTTATGGAAGTTACCAAAATTAGTCATTTCACAAACTGACTGAAGGTAGAACTCAATCCATGGAACATTTTATATCAAAGTCTTTGGAGATGTAACAAGAACACATGTTTTACAGTACCTCTAGCCTGCCAAAACTGCTCAGGGCCACCAAGATATCTGACCCCAGGTTTTTGGCCAAAATCAGTGACACAGGAATCAAAACAAACTAGCCCCTGGAGCCCTCTTGGCTGTCTAGAACATCATTATCATCACCAGCCCACCACTGACCACCAGAGCCCAGGAACCAATCTTCCATAATTGCACCCTGCAATGTTAGAGACCTGATAAAACAGGGCAACATCAACCCTTCTGTATTTTCCTTAATTTAGCACGATACAGCAGGTTGTAAACGCAGGGAAGACACCTGAGCAACAAAAGGTTTGGAAAAACAACAATACAAATCTCATTAACCTAATGAGGGAGACAAACTATCTGGCAAATCTTTTTTCAATGCTTTAAATCATTACATATTCAGGTAAACCCCAAACTTCTTCATTAAGCAACTACAATAACAAAGGGGTTGTTTTCTCTCTCCACCTTCTTCTTTTAAATTGCACAACTCTTTGCTTTTATTTATTTTTGGAACTTGACAGGCTCAATACCCAATTTCTCTGCAGAACCACCCACCATTCACACCTTCAAAAGCTAATGAAGTATAATCAAATTGCCCCAGGAGACACGTACGTGGAGACGTGCACAAAGTTTTCAGGAGAATACTAACTGTGATTCCTTCAGGTGGGAAAGCATAATTATGTAAGGTAGATGAAAACAAAATCAAATAAACACCATCTAGCAGCAGTGAACCTCAGTCTGCAAAGGAGACCTCCTGTTCGATGCAGCAGTCAGCACCAGACTTTACTATTGGCTAAAAATATTCTCAGCTTCCTATATAGGAAAGAGGATGAAGAGTAACACCACCAGATTAAATAGTTCCGTACCAAACAGCAACCAACAGCCTGTGACATGTGGAAATGAAAAATAACCGTTCAGCTAAAGGGCATGGATGCAGCATCTCTTATCCCGAGGGTTTTCAGGGGCTGCTTTCCCACTGACACAGAGATTTTCCTCCTGGCTGAGTACCACACCATGATCCTTTCCATCACAAAATGCTGGGGAGTGGGTCTCTCAAACAAAAGGGTTTGAGAACTATGTTGTTCTCTCAGAATAACAATTAAACTGGAACTCATGGAGATATCAGTGTGCTCAGCCTCCTTCACCAAAACTTTAGGTAGCTCTAAATGAAGTGTTTAGTTATTTCCCTTGGAGAAGGTGATGCTGGATTTGTAGCAGTACCTGTCTACAAATAAACACTGGTAAACTTGGCCAAATCTAGGTGTTTGGGGAATCTGTTCTTCATGGTTAGCAGAACTCAGCCCTCAAAACCTAAACCACTCTTGCAGTAAAACAGTTAAATCAAGCACTTCTGAAACCCAGAGCAAAATCTGGAAGTGCCATGAAGCAGAAGTAGCATCAATTCCCCCATCCATCTGGTGTCTCCAGGGAGAGCATCCATGGGCTTCCGGGGATCAGAATTAAAACCTGGTTTACAGCTGAATAGCAAAGTCAGGTCATATTGAGATGCCCTATCTGTGCATGGAAGGACTTCGTTCTCAAGGAAAATGGCAGCACAAGACCCAAAATAACTACTGCCCTGACAGGCAACGCGAGTTGGGCTGCGCTGCCTTGCAACTGGCCATGGGCATCCTCGGGATTGGCACAGGATGATTTACAGACAGCACCTTCAAAACCATAAGGTTCCAGGTTGGAAAGTGAGAATGCTACAACTGCTGCCTTTGTATCCTAGAATTACTGCACCATCGCCGTGTGTGTGTGTGCTCAGAAAAGCTGCTCCTCACTTCAGCCCTTTACTTCCCAGGCAGGAGCTGGACCTGCTCAGCACTTTGTCTTAGGTAGCTCCTCCTTGTCTCAAAGCTTCTCCTTCTCAACCGACATGAGACATGGCCACCATAAAAACACATTCACCCAACAGCCACATGTGGACCTGGAACACAAAGTGACAGCTCTGTGCCGGAGCTGAAAACCAGGCAAAGCTGAGATTAGCTTTTTCCTTGGATGAGAAGGAATTATGAATGGCCCAGCACGAGCAGGTGGTGAAGGGGTCAGGAGCAGGAACCAGGTCCAGCCTGAGTCAGAGGTAGGGCTGATGGAGCCATGCTTGGCTGGGCATGGTTCAGCCCAGCAGCTGCAGCACCGATGCTGTGTATGGAGTATCTCTCCAGCACAGCAGAGAAAACTCAGCAAGACCCTCTCTCACCAATTACAGGTCGTCAATATTGACTATCTGAGGGATTTCCATGCTCAGGAAGCAAATTAGAAACTCAATACCTGAACTATTCCTAAATGCAGTTATCAACTTCAGAGTTTTATCTCATAAAACCAATTCAGCTTAGAGTTTAATTCTATTAAATTAGAGCTTAGAAATAAGATTTGCTCTGAGAATGAATGCATCATTAGTTTTAAAATGCAATATAGTGAAACCCAAAATGTACAGCATTACAGTTTGAAGAATAAATGAGTAGAAATGGCACCCAAATGTACTTCTCCCTAAATATATTTACCAGCCTTGGAAAAATCCGTCAGCTCATTAGGACAGCGAGTCCTTCGGTGTGCGGGACATCCCCCTTCTTTAGGGAACGATAATCCTCTTGTGTCTCTCCTTGGCACAAGTTTTTCCTTTGTTCTTAAAACCTTCTTATTTCAGCAGCTGACAGAGAAAAAAGAATCAGCATCCTCTTTCTTAATAAAAATGCCACAATGAGATCCTGTCGGGCTTGTGCCAGGCATGTCAAAGGAGCAGGGACTAATACAGGAAACCTCAAGAACTCCCCGTTTTGTGCAAGTTACAGTATATGGAAGAGTCACATAGGGCTGTTTTTTTAAATCAGGCTTCCAATAGATGAAAAGCACCCTTCCATGGGGTGCATATAATCTCTGAATAGGGCCCTTAGTTTCCTGTGGTATTGTATTAAAACCGATGTTTGATACAATAATGCAGGGATAGAATATGCTCAGAAGAGGACAAGGTAGCCCAACGGTGCCTGTCCCCCCGCATTACAAACTGCTGCGTGCTCTTTCATGCCGTACTGGCCAAAGCAACACAAGTCGAAGGCACACCTGCAGCCTTAGGATTAGATGATTGAAAGTTCGGGCAAAAAGAGAAGGAAAAAGGCAAACAGCACACCAAAGACGCCAGAAGTCTTAAAGAGGAGTAAGCCATTCTGGTGATAACGTGTTTCACCGGCTTTTGGTATTCCAGAGGTGGCACCTCAGAGGCTCCTCCCCAGGCCTGGCTCCTTTTTCAAAAGAAAATATCACTGTCTCTGAACAGTATTGCAGAGTCAGGCAGCAAACTGTGTGGTGCTGCTTTAGCATCATAAAATAACTGGGAGTCCATTGTCTCTCACACCAAAAGACTAGGTTAAAGCTTTTAAAGATGTATTACAATATGTGTTAATTTGCTGGTTTTACTCAAGTAGACTATAACAGGTTTGTTCTCATTAGAAGTGCAAAAATAACCCAAATTCAAATTATCTAATTAGAATTTTTGATAGTAGAAGAGTCATATGGAACAACACAATTGACTCTGTAAAGCCTAAAATACTTACCAGTTGGTATTCTAATGTAACAATTCGTTTAAAAATGCATGCAGAGCTGTGAAAGTGAAAAGGATGGACTTATGTATGTCCATCTCTTTAGTTCTGCAGCAGCTCTGTGGGGTGTTGCCTACACCATCCCATTCCACACACACACAAACACACACACGCACGCCTTCAACCAGGATCTGGTTTTCTCTCCTGAGCAAATTCTCCTGTTCAAAATACAGTTAAGAGAAGTGCAATGTGGTCAGACGTTTGTGCTTTGACACTTGATTTTCCTCTTCCTTAATTTTTAAATCCTGTTTAGATCAAAACAGTCCTTGTCTTTTACATGAATAAAAGTCTCAACCTTCTCCTTTTATATTCTACCTTCAAAAGCAGCGAGCAGTTGTCCTGTGTGCCAGGCAATGTACTACAAAATATTTTATCATTTTGCTCCAGTTCATGTTTGCTTTTCCTTGGTTTTCATTCAGTAGAATGACTTTATCTGTTTCAAACAGTGAAACTGAGCAGCTCAGCCGAGATGCTACAGGGCTGCTGACATTTGGAATACTATTTTCAGTCCTATTTTACATATGCTTTCAAAATTTATCTTATGAAAAATAAAAATCAGTTAGGAGATGGGTTATGGGTGGCTCTGGCAATGCAGCTGACCTACTTTCAGCCATAAAGAACAGGAAGAGTGAAGGGCTATCAGCAGCAAAGTTAAAGGAAGGGAAGAGTCAACACCAACACCTGGTTGGCAAACACCCAGGCAAGAAAATTCAAACCTGGAACGGTGCACTGGGGGATTGAGGTCGTGTCAGCCCAACATCTCAGCAGCAGTGCATCACCGGCCGGGGCAGGCATGGCACCAGCTGCATTGGGCTGGAAGGAACCTTGCACTGGCTACATGAGGTCCCACCGCACTGGTGGAAAAACCAGTTTTCCCAGGAAAACTCTTGATATCATCTTTCTTTTCTGAGTACCTGTAACACGCAGAAAAACAGCTGGGAGGCAAACTGATTGAACAAACACAGGCTAAGAGCGAGCATTACCTTACCCATTTTTTAATGACGCACTTCACAAAAATCCAGAAAGAGGGAAAAGGAAACAGAAAGGAGAAAACAAACCCAACATTGACCAGTGTAGGAACTGATGCTTTGAAAACTAATTAGAATGGATCAAGGCACTACCTAAGAACAGCGATTAAAGGAAAAACAAACCAAAAAAAAAAAAGCTGTTAAGGTTATGAGAAATTACTGCATTTGTGGATAAAGCAACTATAAACTTCTGCTTGATACTTCCTATTTTGTGTGGCTCTTTCTGCCTATAAACAAATTGTAAAAGATGGCAACAGCTAATTTAAAAAATAAAAAGCGAAGTGTTGCAGCGGAGTCTAAATTGAGTCTGACAGTCAAGGTCACAGAACTTTTCACTTTTATTTAAAAACATTGCCTTGATTACTGAAAAATATTGCAAGATACATACACACAAACCGCGAGTCAGGAGCCAGCCTTTGAGGACTCTCTCGATGGCTCCTCATCCGTTGCTTTAAAGGGAACAGCAGCAATAATTTTTTAAATTGCCAAATGTTGTGTAATTATCAAATTATAGAAAATTGTCAGAAATCATTGATACAATTGTTTTGAATTATGCTTTCAGTTTCAGCACTGTGTCCTGACCTGTCCTGGTATGCCTAAATAAATTGGAGCTATTCCTGTAAACATGTTTGGTTGCTGCTTTAGTTCAAATAAATGCAAAAGCTTTCATTATACCTTTGGTTTATTTTAATTGGGTTTATATTGTTCTAGTCCTTTAACAGCAAACTTTGAGGAAAAAAACATTAAATAAAATTCTAAAATTCATTTTCTGTAAGGAAAATGAGTGGAGCCTGCAGTACACGTTGCTAGCACTGAGGGATCAGATGAAGTGTACAAGATCTCACGTCTAACGCAAGCATTCTCATGGGCCCATTAGAGTCTTTATAGTGGATCTCACTTATAGCTTTGTTTAAAAGAAAAAAAAAAAACAGATTCTGAGCAGAACTGGAGCTTATTTGATGTTCAGCCTCTATTGTCTCCCAGGCAGACTTGAATGAAAGCTTGGAATTAAACAGCCTTTCAATATAGTTTTCGTGGTGATCATTGCAACTGATATAAAATAAAACAACCCAGCTCACACTTCCAGGCTTTCAGAGCCAGCTGCCACACTTCTCCTCACTCACACACTTTCAAAGTTTATAAAATTCTGATAGAACAGAATTTTTATAAATTAAAGGCAATAATCAGCTATTTTTCTTTTCCTTTGTAACAATTCCTTTCCAGGACCTGCAGCTTTCCTGGTTTCTCCCTTCCTGCAGTGCACAAGCACCTCCATCTGCACTGGTCTTGCAGAAATTCCTTCTGGAGTCACTAATACTTACTGTAATTAGGAAACAAATACAAGGTCACCAATATTTTAATCATAAGTAAATGCTTTCTCAAAGGCACAGGTAGCGTGAAGTGGACTTCAAGCAGTTGGTTATTAACTGAAGAGCATTAACTGAGCCTCCTCTGTCAGCATGACCTCTGGGTCCTCACTGTACCTCCTCTCCATTAGCTTAACTCCAGGCTGTATCGTCCCCCGAGTCCCCATGCAGTGCTGCACAAATCACTTTGCCTCAGTGTCCCGCTTACACAGGGGGGAAAATAGTCTGAATCCTAAAGGAACAGGAGGATTAGCCATGGAATGGAGGAGAAATATCAGGGGAGAGGTGCTAGAGAAGTACTAACTATCACTCCCATCAGAATCTTCACTGTTTCACATTTCCCGTACAATCTGTCTTTGGAAACCACATTTTATCCTTTCCCATGACTTTTGCAATCTCCTACATACAATTTTCTTGAGATAAAATGTGTAACCTAGATAAATTAGGGTCTCACTTTATAAAATCACACCATTCTATGAATCCATAACAGAAGGACTATTATTACCCATAATAATTTTTATCCTTATTATAAAAAGTAAACATGGTTTTGAAGGCAGAGGAGGTGACTATCCCCAAACCACTGCAGCTGCATGTCTTCCTCTTTCAAACTGCTGCTGCATCATTTTTCTTGTCATTTGAAGTGGTAGCCTTTGAGGAGGGCATTTAGCATTATTTCAGTAGTGCTTTTTGGCATTTGAAAAGATTATTTTAAAACTGGATCATGAAAAAAACACTCAGGTAAAATAACATGTCGTGCCAGCCTCGTTACATTAAATATATTACACAGCCTTAGTATTTTAACTCTGCTATTTTTTGCACCAAGGTGCATCGACTCATTCCTACTCGGTGGCATTTCCACGTTAAGCTAAAACTAACTACAACAAGTTCCAGAAGATAAATCTGTTGCAGATGGGTAAAAAGCTTCAGAGCACACCTGGGTGCAGGAGATGAAGACTTGGAAGTATGGAAGGGGAGGGAAGACGAGTCACTCGGGCTTGTTGCCCCAGCCTGTCCCACTACACAAGGGGTCCCAGGAGGCAGAAGGGCTCTGGGATGGAGCCACCACTAGCTCAGGTGTCCCCATGGCTCCTTCCAGGCCCTGTCTTTCCAGGTTTTGGGTAGGGACACGCTCCCCATAACCGCAGGGCCATGCCAGTCCCCCGGCCAGCACCACAATCCCCCCGCAATGGCTGCACTCCATCCTCTCGCATGCTCGCCTGCTCTGCCTCAGAGGGAATGGCAACAGCTTTCCCTATCCTTGCAGCTTTCCTTTATTCCCTGTTAGGTGAGGGAATGGCCCAAATCCCACAGAAATCCTACAAACAGCAAGGAGAAGCCACATCACCTGCTCTGGCAGCCGACGTGGTTTTAAATGGCCAGCACTGCACCTGACACACAAGCCTCTGTCTGCTCAGTGGGAAACGTGGCACAGGAGGTCACATCCCCAGGGAACGCAGAACCGTGTGTGCCTCCCAAGTGTCCCCAGGGCCAGTGGGCACCGAGCCACTGCCAACAAAGTATTGCCTGCAGCCAGCCCGTGGAGCCATCAGAGCCGCTGCTCACTGCGGGTCCAGATGAAGGCAAGAGGCATAAAGAGAACTGAAAGTGGAAACGAGAGGAGTTATAAAAAGAAAAGCAGAAATCATAAATTAAAACTGAGAGGCAAAAAAGCTATGCTGAAACTTCTTCTTCTGTGCAAAGCAAGAGTGGGAAAAGCATTAAGCGTTACTCTGTTTCTTCATCTAATGACACAGAAAAAAGTCTTTTCTGCAAAGAATTCAAGTAAACAATCTCCAGAAAGCATGAACAACAATACCAAATTTCTTGAAATTAGCCAAGCTCACAGAATCAGCAGGCTATTATTGCTGCTGGGAGCCTGTGTTGCTGAACCCATAGATGAGGCAATTTGGGGGTGGGGGGGGGTGGGGGGGAAAGGGCAGGAAAAATCAGCCCCTTCTTTCGCCATTATCATCTACCTGAAATTTAGCTCACTGTAAATTTCACTTTGAAGGGAAAAAACTCTTATGACAAACTCACCTCAGCAAAATATCGTTTACTGATCTGTAACAAAGATCTGATCCACTTTAACTTGCTAAACACTTTGTCACTGTTTTATACACTCCCTTTCCAACGAAGGGAAAAATAAAGGAGAGATTTTTAGGTCAAATGAGTAAGGAGAAAAGGGATTTAAACCAACAATTTTTTTAAAGTTCTAATTGTTTGCTTATTGACACCAATTTACATGGAGCCACTTAGTGAATAAAGGTTTTCACAGTACATGGCACTTCTTTATGTCAGTTTTTAGCCATCATGTCACAGACTGGCTTGAAAAGAAGAAATGCTGAAAACTCGTAGGCCAGAAATGAACAGCCTATTAAGATCTGAAAAGCTGTCATCCCCACTGAAAAGACTTGCGTCAGCCACTGAGGATATATTTTAAACCGCCTGTCCGCAAGAAAACTTTAATAATGCAGCCTTGCTCTAATGTCTTGTGAGAGGAGAGGCAATTTTACTTCTTCTATTAACCCAACGTGATTACAATGGCTTATTTCATGGAATATTAAGTTCAAATTCTGCTCCCTGGGAGGACAATAAAAAAAAAAAAAGAGTGTGCTTATGACATTGCCCGAAATAGCCACAAGGACCGCAACTCCTTGGTGCTTTTAATGCATCCAAGCAGTAATCCACCTTAATTTGCTAATGGTTAAGTAAATTAGCAACAAAATAATAAAATACAAAAAGGTATCAACAGAGGGGTAAAATGCTTTCCTCTAAAAAATAGTAAAATAACAAAATGATGTTTTGGTAAGGGTTTTGGTGGCCTTTCAGCCCTCTCCCTCCCCCTCAGCTACCCTCCTGCCAATTCAGGGGGAAAATAAACTCCTGTCAGACAGGCTTTGGCCATGAAGCAATCGTAAGGGAAGTGCCTTGTGCCGAGCCCACAGCTGGAATGGCTTTATGCAAATGGATCCCTTAACTCCTGGCAACAACAAACACTTCCCAAACTACCTGAAGTGTCCCTCTATGGACACCAGGAAAACGGTGTCCCCAAAGAGGTAGGTGCCCAGCCAGGGGCACAACGCTGCCAGCACCCAGTGCCTCCGGTAAGCCCCTGCACCCTGAGCTGGTCCCAAAGGAGCTGCCGGTGAAGGAGCATCTTGCTCAGATGCCTCCCCCACCCTTGAGCCTGAGCACGTCTGCCCGGAACACTCTGGGCAGAAGGTATGCTGAAAGCATTAGGTTTAAGCACGACTTGTAAATAAATCCCGTGACATAAAGTCAGGTGGGTCATGTCTGCAGGGAACGCCCTGAACACCCAGGGCCAGGGGGACGAACGCGTGGCCCCAGGCAGCTGCTCTGCCAGGGGCTCCTCTCCTCCAGCCGCCCCAGGGAGCACCTGGAGGGTTGCTTGTTCTCAGGCACCGTGGGCAGAAACCTGCCCTTGTCTTTAACAGATACACAGACAGGGTCACCGGTGCTCAGTCTGTACAGAGTGTGGAAACGAAAGCCAGGGAGGTATGCAGCCCAGCACCTGCTCTGCCCACTCATCCTGAGCACAGACACATCGAGCACACCTCGCTCGGTGCCTCTGCAGCCGAGTCACCCATCCTGCCGGGAAAGAGGGACCCATCAGCAGCCAAGTCACCCGTCCTGCCGGGAGAGAGAGGGAACCGTGCTCCAGGGAACAGCCTGGAATCCCAGCAGGAAGCACAGGCAGAAGGAAAACGTCACAAACCAGACGTTTTGTTTTCAGACTGATGGAGGATGCAGAGGAAAACCCCATTCCCCATTTCCCCATTCCTCCTTTCTAGCAATGCCTTCCTACAACTTTTTTCTGATGAGTGTTTTGAGGTTTTTTCCTTCCCCAATGTGGAAAAGGAAATATTTTTTCCACTTAAAAAAATTCAATGTATGCAAATAGCCAGTGAAATTATAAATAACCACCATTAATTTCTTCTACCGAGTTCAACAATTCCAAAGCAAAAAGGCAAACTTAAATAAATACATTCAACATCACCTGCTGTGTAACAGTGAAGAGACTCCATAAAACTAGAACAATATTTATTTCTTCTTTTCCTAGCGCTCCCTGTTTTATTAGGCCTGTGTTCCACAGCCATCTGATAAGAAGGAGCGAGGCTAAATGGCAAATGGCAAACATCCCAAATCGCAACCTGATGTATTTCCACAGCCCTGACCTTCAGATAAAAATCGTGCAGAAATCTGCAAACCCACCAAATATGCAGCACCACATGCTTCAAGCATTTCAGACACAACAGTCGGGGGCAAAAAAAAACCACAGAGAGAGAAATAAGGGCGTTGCTATTTAAAGCCTTTAGCCTTCCCCTCCCTTAGAATTTAAGGATTATGCTCCTATAGGGCACGGACAAGGGTGACAGCATCAAACCTAAAGGTCTCTTGCGTCTACAGAGGGTACAGTGGGCTTATAGCTGCCTATCTGTGAATATCAGGGAAACACATTACATATAAAGAATATATCCCACTGCTGTATTATATGTATATTTAGGAAAATACTTCAAACAGCAAAAAAATTTTGCACTGTGAAATTAGCTAAAATTATGACAACTGTAAGAAAAAAATGATACGGGCAAAATTTGGGTCTGGTGGAAGAATTCTTTGATGTCTGGATTCCAATTTAACCCCGACTGAGTTCTAAGAATCAAATGAACAAAGTATATCATACACCCCAAGTCTGCTTGTCAGTGCTAGTCATCATTTTTATTTTATTCTTTCCAGCCAGATGTATTTACAAGACCCTGTTCTGACATTTCCTCCCTCCTCGCTGGATACGGCTAGTTGCCAAACACATTTGCGACACAGTCCAACTCTGTATTTATTTATTCATTAAAACACATGCATTAGTATCAATAAATATGTATAACAGTATTTTCTTCACGTCGCCATATAGATTCCTTCCCCAGTCATGTCTCTGGGTTGGGTGCTGGGTGGTAAACACAGAGAAATATGTGCACATCTAATACTTTTAAATATCTTTAGTCAAAAGCCTGAGTCATAAACACTGCCTCTGTGCCCATAGATAAATACACTGTGACTGGGGACAGCAGTACATTTACTAAATAAGAGTATAGGTGAATAATAAAGCCCTGCTTAAATATACCTTCTTATTTGCAGTATTAGTGCACCAAGGTGCTGACTGTGGAGGGCAGGCAACAGGGAACATCACCTTTATTTCATACAGGGGCGTCAGCATCGAGTCCCTGTGAACTGTGTGAATTGCAGGCTGAATAAACAGCATCATCCCTATCATTCCTCTGTTTTGCCTAGAAAAATCACTTTTTCTTCAGGTACTGAACCACTTTATCCTACAAACCTGAACCGAGCTGCAGGATTTTTGAAGCAGTTGTAAAACATTAATAATATATCTGGGTTGTTTAAAGAATATTTCCAAATAACATGAAATATTTAGAGTGCTCCCCCCCGCCCCATCCCCACCCTCAACGCTACCACCGTAAAAAGATAAGATTTATCATGAAATGTTTGAGGGGTAATCAGCCATTTTGGGCCAATATATTTTAATATTTATATACCTGACATAGCTGAATATAAATGATACATCATGATTTTCCATAGTGCTTGGAATTTATACAATTAACTGAGTGATCCAATGGCTTTAGGGCACACAAGGTGCAAACAATGTTACAGGGGTTTGCTGATTATTGTTATAAATCTTAAAAACCATAAAGACATTAAGGTGCAGTTTGTTTACACCATTTGTTTTCAAATATTATATACAACAATATTATTTATCATTAAAAGAGTTACACTTTCCCAGTGTATTAATTTCACGAGCTACATTTATATAACTATTTAAAACATACAGCTTGCGAAACGCATGTCTGCCATCGGCAGTAAAATTGGATCATTTTCGAGTTATTTCTAAAGATTATGGTTTTTCATTCTAAACTCAAGAAAGCATTTAAACATTGCCTAAATGGGAGATGTTTCATTCACAACAGCACTTGGACGCAGAAGCCCATGTGGTGCAGACCCCCCTGGACCCCACATCACCCCTGTGACCCCAGCCCCGCAGCTCCCTGCCGCAGCCCAGAGGTTCAGCCTCTCCCCTGCCGCACGCGGCTCCCACACTGCTCCGTAGCCAGACCCTAAAAACCCCAAGCCCCCTAATTTGAAAAGCTTAATCTACGATTTCTGCCAGAAAAAAAAAACATTCACGAATACACACAATATTCACGAATACTGCACAATATGAATATGTATTTTTTTCCTGGAAAGAGCTACATCCTCTGCCTCTCTTATCCCTATCACAGACAGATGCAGGAGTACTGAGAGGAGATACTTACAAATAAAAATTCCCCCAAATGTTCCCAAACGGTTCTAATGTCCTAACATTGTCTCAGTTATTTTCAGGGGTGTTTGCAGGGTTTTGGAAGGGCCTCAGCCCCCCGTGTGTGAAATGTGACCCGCAGCCGGTGCAGAGCGAGCCCTGTCCACCCCTCAGCGAAGGGACCCGAGCGCTGCAGCTGCTTATCAAATCAGGGTTATGTTTCTGAAATGAGTTCCTGCTGCTGAGCCTGAATTCATGGACAGGCAGGGAAAAAAAGAGATGGATATAGCCCAAAACAAAACCTCGGGAAACACAGCTAGGGTACGGTCCCTTTGTGCACGCAGACAGACAGACAAGGATGTTTGCTTTACACTTATGGAAACACAACACTCCGATGACATGTGTGTGTGTGGATGGGATAGAAAATCCCTGCCAAACCCCCGTGGTACAGAATCACACACTCCTGCCGTAGTTTTGTTTGCTTTACCAGGAGTAAATGAGTACTTTCCCTTTCTGCTGTCCTTTTTGCAGCACTGGCAATCACATTTCTTTTGGATATTTTCCCATTCCACAGGCACAGGCGTCGCTTCCTGAACACAATCCCATTTGATCTGAAATTTAGTTTCGTTTTTTTTTTTACTTCAGCCAAACCAATTGTAAAAATGAATTTAAAAAAAAAAAAAAAAAAAAAAAAACACCAAAAACCAGAGAAAGCACAATTTCTCTGTTTACTGTCCTTTTCCAACAGGAATCTGACACCAGCCCAGTGAGCTACCCAGAATGTGATTTTCTCTCCAGTCCTGCCTGGCCTGCTTAATGGCTTCTTTCTAATGTACATAAAATATAGAAGTGGAGAAGAGAAACATGGAAATATAAAGAATTGTCTGTTGACTTCAGGCATCACAAGTGTTTTGTTGCAAATTTGAAGGTGCTAACATCTCATCAGTGAGTGGGAAATAGTGCTAAATACAAGCTCTGCTAACTTTATTTTTAATGATGACTTTTAAAAACGGGGATCAGTGAGGTGAATGTAAAAACTGTTCATCTTAAATTTCTACAAACCCAAGTGTCAGGGCAAGCATGTATGGTGCATCAAGCATAACAAGATGAAAACGAGGAGGTGTGGGCAAGGAGGGGGTCCGAGACACTTGCTTTTCTTGAATCCCTCTGAATACATTTCACAATTCATCAGTTTTTGTCTTTCCTGCCACGAGTGAGGACAATCAGACCAGACACCCATTAGATTTTTCATGCAATTTTTTTTTTTCTTGTTCATGACATGTTGGCAGGGAGGATGGCAATTCTGAAATCTTACCAAATGAGAAAAATGTCAGAAACTGAACTGACAGCTAGTGGTTACTATGGTGATAGGTGATATTGAAAAAAAAATAAAATAAGACTCAGTTAATTCAAAAGGAATCAAGTTCAGTATTTTTAAGCCAGTTGATACAGATGAAAACTTAATCCCAATGCTGGGATGTTATCTTCTGTTAGCTAACAGTCAAAGAAACCATTTGCTTGATTAGATAATTAACTAGATACAACCAAATATACAATGAAAATTATAGTTAAAGCAAATAAAAAATATTAATAATATGTTTATAAAAAACAAAGAGTACTATTAGAAAAAGGCAGATTAGGAAAAATATTCTGTCTGCATGAGTAATGCAGAATTTTCCTCTCCATAATTGCAATTACCTACACAGGTCCAGTTTCCTACCATCAGTTTTGAGAGAGAAAGAGTAGTTTCATTCAGTGACAAAGACAGATCAGCTGGAAGGGAAGGAAAGCTGCTGACTGATGTCTTCAATCGAAAGAAGGCTGCGCATGCAAGTTCTGCAGGAACCTGAATATCTCCATATTTGTGTTTATGTATTTTATGGGCTTTTTAAAAATTCCCAAGGGAGCTATTTACGGGGCCAAAATCACGCGAGAGCTGGTGTTCTCATGGTGTTTCCATCGAGGAATCAAAATACTAAAATACCATGCGAACATCAGATCTCATGTTATTTCGGCTGCTTTAATGGTTCCCTTAGGTATTAACAAAGCCCATGAAAAACAAACACAAATATTTGAGGCAGAAATATAAATGCTGGAATATCCAGGCCCCCTCCCCCTGAAACCCACTGTACCAGACACACAAAAATCTGCCTTCTTCTTCTTTAATCTCACATCTTAAAGACAAAATTGTGTAACCACACACATTTAAAATTAATATTATATTAAAATTATTTGGCAAGCACCTCTCTCTTCCTGGTGGAAATGTAGTTTCCTACTGACCCCTGAGGACGATTATTTTAAGGCAAATGCACGTGAGTTTTTTAAGGCTGTTGTCATGAAAAACAACTTTGGAACGCAAAAACCTCCAGGATGATTTGGATTTTCACTGTGCTCCCGAGGTGGATAGGCAAGAAGTGACGAGTGGAAGCACACTTAGAGGAAACAAAAGGCAGAGCTTCTGTCCGGGCACTTCAGAGGCTGGTTCCAACCCCCGTGCTCCAAACTTCATCACAGTACAGAGGGAAAGGGATACTGGGAGGGAAACATAAAGGAAATCGGGTCCTTCCCGAACTGGGAGTCCGAAGGAAGACGCAGGATCCTTATTTATAACAACCCGATAGTGTGTAATGAGGAGGCGCAGAGGCCAGGGCCTGGCGCTGCAGCAGGCGACACTGCCCCCTGCGGGCGGCGGGCGGGAAGCGCCGCGCCGAGGCCTGGTCTGGGCCTTGCAGGAGGCTGAAGAATTAACGGGGAAAATGCACACACAAAAAAAAAAAATTGTGCCCGAAACACCAGGTCCTCTCACCATTCCCTGCTGTCCCCGCCCAGGAGCTTGCTCCCCAGTGCCCAGCCTCAGCACCCCTTGAGGACAGGCCCAGCAGTGGGGCTGGGGGTTGGGTATGTAACTTCAGGGCCTGGGGGCAAGACTGCAGGTCCAGCACCCGAAGAAGTGATGTCCTTGGGGCACCTCCCAGGCCTTGCTGGTTTTCCAGGGCCTTCCAAGACACCCTGAGCTGCCCCAGTGCTGCAGAAGGAGTTCCCACACGGCTGTGGGAACCTTCTCCCAAAGCATTGGTGGCATTGCTCATGTCCCAGCCGCATGGGGTAGCATCAGCTCCTCCCAGACCTCCCCACATCAAGCCCCACACACTCAGGTCATGTCCTGAGCACACACAGCCACAGTAGAAAGGACAAAGGGAAACAAGGAGTGGGGAAACTATTATTATTTTACAGATGGTGAACCAACCTCTCCCGAATCCAGCATCAGAGGCTCCCCTGGGCTTAGCCTATCCCTCTCTTTGCATGGCCATCATGCTGCAGGTCCATGGGACGAGGAGCTGGGTGCCACTACCCAGGACTAAAAGCCATGTCTGCCCAATTTTTTTTGCACCAGGTACACCACTGCCATCAGCCATGGCCTCAGCCAACCTCACCCTTCCCACCTATCACTTCAACACCTCCTCAAGACAGATATTCTCTGAGGCCAGGGCCAGGCAAAGTCACTACAGCCACTGCAGAAGTATGCAGATAAGAGAGAGCATGTGAGGAGCTCCCCATAGTGGGATCCCTCAGCTGGGGGTGGGCCAGGGTGGGCTGGTGGTGAGCTAGACAGAGTTGGAGGTAGTGTCCCTGTACTGGAAGTGAGCTAGACAGGGCTGGAGGTGGTGTCCCTGTGCTGGAGGTGAGCTACACAGGGCTGGAGGTGGGCTCCCTGAGCTTCTTCACTCGTATCTGCAGCACTGTTTGTCCCCTGTGAGCAACAGAGCCCAGCAGGTAAAAGCAGGTCAAGTGGCTGCAAGAGGCTTTGCCCTGCATGGCAAGGGGAGGTGGAAAGCTGGAGAGGGAAGGAATACAAACTGGCCTCTATGGTTTCCCCACACAGCATTCTGTGTGTTATCCCAGAGCTGGAATGTGGCCCCTGTCATACTCGGAACATCCCATGCTCAACTGTTGAGTTTGTTGTGCATCAAACCTGCTTTCTACCCAAAACCACAAACAAACTACAGAACAGTCTATAAATAAAAATTGCTCCTGAAATAGTTTCAACCTAGATCCACAACACCAAACTCTCACTGCTTATTAAGGGGGACGCAGACCTGCTCATTCCCATCCCAAACACAGGAACAGAGAACTGGGGAATGTTCCTGTCCTAGCTGAGCCCTGCTGGCCTGTGACAGTCACACCACCAGGGTGGCAAAAGCCTAAGGCTCCAGGGTAAAGGGATCCCGGGGATGCATTTCTGTCCCTGTAGGTCAGTTCATCGGAGCCAGGATTTTAATGAGAGTCCTGTGGTTTCCATGCAAATAGGAGTGTCATCAGGATACCTTTTCATCCCAGGTCTTTGTAGACAAAACATCTCCCCTAATATCAGTGATGGCTCCGATGTCTGATTGCATGTACCACTGCATTAAACTGCTTTGGGGAGAACAGCAAAACAAGTTCTTTATATACTTGCATGAAAAAAACCTCTTGTCTAAACAACAGAATTATACTAAAAATAAAAAATTGCCATTTTAAAATAAATGCAATTGCACAAATGGCTCTGGGTGATAAGGGAACGATAAGGTAAATAAACCAAAACCAAAAGATATAACAAACCTCATTTCAAGATAAAAAACGGTATAAATAACTGTTTTGGACTGTTTAAAACCATAATTATAAATGATACTTTCATTATACATGAAAAATAGAGACTGTTTAAAATTGAAGCCTATAGAAAAAATGAAGTATTGCACCCCTGGAAAATTACTTTAAAATTCTTTATTATGTATAACTTGGAATATTGTAAATTCAATGAAATCCAGAACGCTAGCAAAGAGGTTTGTCTTGCAACCACCACACCAGGAAATCTGTAAAAAGGCCACATGTAAATACACACAGAAACTGAACCTATTTTTAAATGTATTTCAATAAAAATATTCCAAGTGTGGGTTGTTTGTTTGGGGTTTTTTTATTGTGGTCTACAGTGTCCTCGTTACTGGACACGGTAAAGGAGATCACAGGAGACAGCCGATGTTAACAACTAATAAAAGACAATTAAGGATAACACACTTTATTCTTGTCCACTTTTTCCTTTTAAATATTTGGAGAATGAATTAAATTGTGATAACGTTTCCACTGGTATGTGGAATTATTGTTTCTTCCTGAATATTTTGAGTCGAAAGCCAGATGGTGTCTTTTTGATAGCAGCACAAAATGCAAGTTAGGATTCTGGAGAAACCAGAGTCACCACGATCTGTTACGTGTACATACACACATCCACACACATGTACATCTGCACATATGTGTCATAATGCAAACCAGTGCTGACGTTTGGGCGCTGCTCAAGCAGCCAGAAAGCCATCCTGCCCCTAAGAGCTGACATAGGGACTTAACCCCAGAGAGAGGGAAAGGTCAGGGGAAAAGTGGGAGATAATAAGGAAAGAATAAAACCATGATTAGAAACATGTAATCACATAAACTAATGGCACACATAAAATAATGGTTTCAAAACGGTTTTCACATATGCTTGAAGCAAATAAAAACGCAAACCTCGACCGAACCACAGCTGCCTTTCTGACACCTCAGCCCTGGTACCACACCACGGCTGGAATTCGTGTACCTTTATTTCACCACACACACCTTAAAGCACCGGCTTTCTCTGTAACTGAGCTGGACCACACAAATTCACTCATTCAGAATAAATCTGTATGAACTCGCTCCAGCAATTTGAAAGTAAGGCTGCTTGTGGGGTCTGCTGATATCTCAAAGAAACAAGAAACTATTTTCATGTCTCATTCCCATAACGGGTGAGCTGCAGAGCAGGGGAACACTCTGGCAACTGTTTGGTTTGTCACAGGGACATGGCAATTCTCTGATCCTTCCACATCAGCTTTTCCAAGCTGAGCTGTTCTGCTGCTCTGCCTGTATACATGAGGGACTGTGATAGTCACAGAAGAGCTCTCTCTTTTTCTTTAATGGAAAAAAGCATATGTAAATAATCCTTAATGATGAGGGCAAAGGTCTGAGGGGTAAAGCAGGGCTTCCCAGTGCTTTTTCATAACCCTCTGTTCTCTAATTCTGTAACAGCATTTCAAACACAGAAGCCCAGAGGTCTGCAGAAGCCCAGTGGCTTGGTGGCACTTGGTGTGCATCCTAACCAGAGCAGAGCCAGTGGCCAGCAAGGACCTTCCACCAAGATCCATGTGCTTCCTTCCTTGTTACCTACACGTGCCATTAAACAACCTCCCCAGAAATACCACACTTAGGGGTCCAGTTCTTATCTTGTTTATCCCATTTCAATACATCTGAGTTCAATGAAATTAATCCTGATTTACAGCAGCAAGTGAGCAAAATAACAGTTCTAAGTAGTCAGACGTTTTACCAGTGCCAAAGTCTCCCAGCTGTTATGTCTATCAGGTTTGATCTTTCCATTTTTTTCCAGCACATTCTACTTCCCATTTCTGCTCAAAATTCAATTCAGTGAGGTTTCTGCATGAGGAGCAAGGCTTGGCCACAGTCACAGTGACCCAGGAAGGGACGCCAGCAGGGAGGGGGTCCCGATGCCAATGACACTGGGTTGGATTAGCACGTGAACAAGGCTGGATTTAGAATCACTTAAAAAATGAAAAGCCCAGTTCTTTATCTGTTCTCTTGCCATTTGGTTCATCACAAACTAACATGAGTTATTAGTGCTGCCGAGGTTAGCTGTGCTCAAAACCCTGCATCGGCTCAGCTCCAGAGGGTTTGTTACCTAGGGAAGTTAGTGCTGGCATCAAGGCAAAACATGGCATTATTTTTGCTGTCAAAGATGCTTGGAAAAGTTGTTTAAACAGAGTAAAGTTAGCTATTAAAGTTATATAGAAACATGATCACTGAAGTTTATATTTAGGAAGAATTAAGCTTTTAAAGATTTTTTTTTTCCTCCACTGAAAAAAAAGCCTTTAATGGTAGTTATCCAGGTGGCCCCTGGATTTATTGTTGGATTTCACTTTGACTGCTATGGGGTTCCCAAGGGGACTATTACGTCAATAATTTCTAAGGCAACATTTTATTCCAGGTAACTGAAATTCCTTAGAAGATGAGAGCTTCAGCTTGGAGATTCTTGGATCCCATTTGAAATCACTCACAATGACTGCAGAAGAATTTTTAAAATAAATTATCATATAGCCTTCTGCTTTCAGCTATACTATAATCTATCTGTATTTATAAACACTCTTTATGTAACAATTTATGTAACAATTCAGAACTTAATTCCCCCTGAAGCTATTAAAACTATGTATTTAATTACATTCATAAATGTATTGCCCAGGATACCTACCACTAATTTAATGTCTTATATATTAACGTGTATTATATATTAAGATGTATGTGTTAACATGTATTATATATTAAGATGTATATGCTAACATGTATTCTATGTTAACGTGTATTACATACTAACATGGATTATATATTAACAAACTCTGCAATTCCAAAAAATTAGCAATATGGGCCATGTGCTGTTTTCATTCTATGTGTGGAACTCCCATCAGAGTCAGTCAACAGACAGCCTTTAATTATAAAGTCTGGGGCTTTATGAAGAAGTCCATCATGACTATTTTTGGCCAAGCTGAAAAGAAAAAGAAGAGACACAAAGGTCTCCTAGTTTCCAATGCACAAAGCATCTATGGCCAGTAGGAAAAGTAGCACAGGACTTCGATCTAGACTAAACAAATTTCAGCATAAAATGATAAATGAATCAAGGAACTTACACTCTCAGATCCTAAATTGTATTAAGTCACTGATTTTACAAAGCCAGAAAAAGGTCATTGCTTGATACTTATAAACTATAGTAAATAACAAAAATTTATGCGGGAGGATGATTTTATTCGTTAGCATTCTTAAAACCTTGAAAATCAATACGATTTGTAACAACTCAGGAAAGTTCAACGGAAAATATAATTGTTCCTTTTAAACCCTGTTATACTTAATATCTGGTGGCCATGTTTGTTCCACAGGTCACCTATAAAAATAAATTTACTGTATTTCTTTCATTTGATTAACAGAAAGAGCCTAACGATACGTGTCCAAAACCCCAGAAGGGTTGTCCCTGCCCTGGTGTCTATCTGGGCTTTCTTGCATAAACTGAAAACCATCTGTCAGAAATATATAATCACTTCTAAATCCACCACACCCAACCCTCTCGCTCCCCAAAAAGGATGTGTGTCAAGTACAGTCTGCTCCTGAAATATTCCTTGCAAGTTGTTAAGTGGATATAAAAGAACACAGACCTAAAATAATCTGCAAATAACTGTAACACAAGCCCTGAAAAATGCTTTTGGATCTGGTGAGAGGGGGAGAGACGCATCCATCGCCCAAGCCTGGGACGAATCTGGGCGACCCATGCAGAAGGACAGCGTTTGTCACTGGTTTATTTTGTAAACGTGAAAGATTATTACAAATCTTATGTAAATCAAGTTTCTTTTTGAGTATTTTCTTATAATTGAACAAGTGTTGAGCTGCACCAGGCTGTCACAGCTGTTACAATACATGAACCACACTTACAGTAACAGCTTTCGTTCCACATTTTTGTGGACTAGTTTCCATAGCACTGTGATCAGGGTTTGCATATTTTTATACCACTTGCACATTGAAAATAAACTCTGATGTTTAGATTGCTTTCTCCAAGCGCATCTGGTACTTAAATTTCCTGAAAAACAAGCAGGCAACTATGATTTAAGCCCAAACAGTCAGGGTGTAACACCTTGGGTTACTTCTTATAAAGTTATTTTTAGCCTCCGTTTCCCTTAAAAGTGTAACTTAATAGTGTATGGGATGAGAGAGCTTGGAAACAGGCATTAATCTCAATTGTCATCCCTGAATTAAACATTAGGACAAACTTTTCCATTCACAACAGTATACAATACAATCAGATATTCTGCACGTAATAATATGCTTTGCCTAATTACCTGTGCCTCAATTAAATGTTTTGACCAGCTCAAAAGCAACACACTCTGGAGCATGACTGCGATGGCAGCTCCTGTGCCAGGCACCTGTTTTCCAACTGCTGCTGGGGGGCTGTAGCCTGGGAGGGGACCCCCATCCATCCCACACTGTGCACTGGACAGGCTAGGAGCCCACAGCCGCTGAGGGAAGTGAGGCGAGCACCAGCCAGGCAGGGCACGGGCCCAGTGCAAGGCTTATTCTTGATAAAAGAGTCATTTTTGTATTAGAAAAATAAATTATTTGATAAATTTACAATTAAGAAGTCCAATTAGCTTGAGCTCTTCTTCTAAAAGCCAAGCTAGGCCAGGCCAGAGGTGGTTGTGCCTCGCTGCCTTCCCCTCAAGCTGGATCTGAACTGCCTGTGTGGGTTTATCACTCAAACCTGTCCAACACACACTGCTGAAGCCCCTTCTCCATGGCACCCCTTCACCCACTGAACACCTCCTGAATTAGCAGATTGAAAATTAGCAAAATACAGCAACTGCTTTTCACTTTAAATTTTAATAGGAAACAGAGACATCTTCCCTCTCTTTCTTCTGCTGTTCCTCCCTCTCCTCTAAGAACAGAAGGCTGCTGGTGAAAGGAATGAAAATCTGGAAAGAATTTGGGGTGGACTGGCCAACCCCCTTTCATTTCCTTCAGATGTTTACAATCTAGCACCTTTCTGAAGACAAAGATGGGAAAAAAGCTATTTTTTCTTTTGACTGAAGGGTGAGACAGGGGGGTATTAAAAACTGATCAATGTAATTTTTTTCACAGAAGTATTTGCACATCTGTGAAATAATGTAATTTATGAAAAAAATCTTTTTATATGACATTCATGATTATAGCCTGATCTGGAGAATTATTCAAATATAAAATTAAATACTCAAAAACTAGCTGTGCTGTGGATGACTGAGCTTTTACCAGCTGTGCATCACACTTCTATAATTCTATTAAAAGTATATAAGTGAGGCTGTCCAAGTATGTCTGAGTCTCCTGTAAAAGGAATGTTACAATTCTAAATTGCTTTATGATCATTACTTTTTGTTTTTTCTTGATTAGCATCCCAGTTGTTGGATATGTTTTACCTGACTGTAGAATAAAAGAAAAAAGAAAAGAAAAAAGAAAGGAAGAGGAATGCATACCCATGGAGAGCGCCCTATAAATTATATTGTATTTTATTATCACAGGGCTTAAGGAAAAATTGGCTCTTAAGAAAGGTTAAAAACCTTTAAAGTGAATTCTTCTGTTTGGTTAGAAGCACTTTTGATTTAATATGATCCATCTGCAACCTGTACCTGGCCTCCCCCCCACAGGGCGGGCAGAGCTCCAGGGAACAGAGCGATGCTGGAGGGACCAGGGCCCAGGGCAGCTCTTGCTGCCTGAAGAGAGCAACTTTGGGTCGCCTGTAACACTCTCTCTGGGCTAACCTCCCCACAGCCAGAAGCCAGGGCTGCTCTCTACTCCAACAGCACTTTCCAGGTTTTGAAGTGATCAGCGCAGCAGCAGAGGAGCGGGTGGGTGATTCCCTCCCAAAGCTGGGTCGGAGCTGCCAGCTCCTTCTCACAAGCCTCCACAGAAAAGTTCAATCCTGTTTTCTAAGCTTAAATAAAACACTTGGGATGGATCCTCTGTGGCTCTGTTATTATCTACAGGTTACAGATAGTATAATCTTGAAATTAGGCTTTCCTGCCCATGCCACAAGCTAAGATTTTGACTAGGAGGGAAAACGCAATCCTAAACCTCACCTAAATGCTGTGGTGTAAACTAGCCTTTAATAGAAGAGCACCAACAAAAGGCCACATTAGTAAGAGACAGGGGCTGCAGTTCCAGTTTAGCAAAGAGAGAGGCAAAATAAGGGATAAGATATTGTTTCTGCTGCCTAAGACAGACGGACTTTAATAACACTTAACAGAATGATGCACATTAACGATCTCAGAAAGCACTTCTTATGCCTCATCCATCATGCGGAGGAGAAAATGAAGCCTTCGACAGCATTAGGAATTATTCTAGATCTTGTCAGTAATTCGCAGCTTCTCTGTAGTATCGTAACACAAATTTGTGTGTATGAGACACTGACCATTAATCTAAGGGCTTTTTTTCCCTCACCGCGGCGTGCTGAGAATGTATCAATTGTTTCATGGAGAAATTTCACACATGAAACCTTACTAAATAAAACAGGGGAGAGGAAAGAGGTATAGACAGAACCATAAACAACTGGAACTCGGAGACAAATTATTATCTTTAAAACAAAAAACCACAATAAAATCTCCATACGTGTGTTTTCTGAATGGGCAACAACAGTGACTCCTTCCCTGAAACAGTCAGAATATGCTGTGATTATAAAGTTATCTTCATGTCATACAATTCTATGATTATAAAGATATCATCATATCTACAAACACACATATTTAATTTTCTAGAAGGCTTTGGGGGGGATCTTCCTTTTTTTTTTCCAGAGAATATGCAAAAATCCTGATTTCTCCTCCCAAGAGAATCATGTATTTTTACAAACAGTAGCAAAACAAATTTCAATACAAGATGCCACATGGCTAAATAAACAATAGCTTTTGGCAAACCTCTTCCTTAAGTCGCAATCTGCTGTTAATCGTGTGATAGCTATTTCCACTGGAATCCATACTACAAATGAAAAGGTCCATAAATATTTGTACAGCAAACTCCTCAGAAAAAAAAGAAAAGAAAAGCTTCTCTGAGTGCGCTCCAAATTCATTTCTATATGTGCAATCTAGAGATGAAAGCTAATGAGTTATATGAAGTTGATGATAAATTAGAAGTGCTGGGTCCCAAGCCCAGACGCATGTTTACACCGATATGATCGACTGCTCCACAACAAAACACTTGTCAGACAGAATGAGGCGAATTCGCCTCTGGATGTGTAGGAGCTGAATTGTCTCAGGGACGAAAAAACAGATAGAATTTGATCAAATACTAATCAGGCAGCAATAATCAGCCTTGCAGTATCCTACAACACACACTATTTTATCTCCATTGAAATAATGACATATATCCAAAAAGTCCTCAAAGAAACTTGGGTTTAGGTAATATATTGTGATTGCAGCAGATGTGCAGGATTAAAATCAGTCTTGATCTTCAAACAGAATAAGAATGTATACTTCTGTTTACTGCACATATATTTGTATATAAAAGATATGACAAATATTGCAGGTTATTTAGAAACCTACATTTCTTTATTTTGATTTTTTACCAACCAAGTACTGAGGAAGTGATTCGACAGTCACAGGTAATCGACGCAAATCACAGATTAAACCCATTAGAAATTATAAACACTCATATAGTCTGTTAAACCCCCTGACAAAACCTGAAAATTAGAAATCCAATACCCAAGCATCAATAGGCTCTTTAACGGCTGGACAGATGTTTGAACTGCATAAGGCACATGTCAGGAGCGAGACGAAACAGTTGAAAATCAAGGTTTGCATTGAACAACAAGGCACCGATATCAGATCAGATCACTCGTACCAACTGTTTTAATCCCTCTTTTGCCATTAATTTACATCCTCCTGTTCTGGTACAATTTTGTTGTCTGTTCATTTTTGCATTGTATTAAAACCCCACAAAATAAGGGAATATGCAGCTGAGGCAGAGTGCTCTCCGGCAGCCTCTGAGAGCAGGACTGCTGTCCAGTGGGGAGCTAGCAAAAGCTGGGGTTACCCCTTCAGACCTAAGATGTAAACAATGCCTTCAAATAAAATATTGTCTGCAAGCTTTACTTTTGGGCTTGTTTAATTAAATCACAGAGGGAAATACTGTGAGAATGGTCACCCCACCAACCGCAACTCAATAAATCCCTAGGAACGGGCACTGGGAGAGCGAAAAAAATTGTTTGCCTTCCTAATGTTCGGTCTGACCTGGAAAGGATAACAAAAGAATCTGGCATGAATATGTATTTTTATAGGGAGGGCTGCTGGTAAACACACGGACTAAAAGAGAGGGGATTATCTTAAAATAGTTTCTCCTTAACTCACAATATGTTTAATAAGATGGTATGAAAAATCATATATATAGCAGAAACGTATTCAGCCCCTACAAAATTCTTCATGGAGCAGTAAAAAGGCAGTTGGATTTCAGCAAAAGAAAACAAACAAACACCAGAAATCCTGCAAAGCTCCAGTGTCTCCCCGCGAGCCTGCCTGCTCTCCAGCGCCGAGATAAAGACCCAATCTGCTCATCAAACACCTCCGGGCTCGGCCATCTAATAGGAACAAATTGGCAATGACTGCCCAAGCAAGTAACACAGGCCCACTGATTTGTAGATTGATACTGATGCCTAATGATCCCCTTGGGCAGATCAATAGCAACAATCCTCATCCCTGCCTCTCTTCTTTATTGGCACGGAGCACAGGGAAGCCGTGCACACACAGCCGAGCTTCAGGTGCACAGCGAGCCCCTGGAGCAGGAGCTCATGGGCGATGGCTGGGCACGAGGCACCCAGAGCACCACCAAAATGGTGGCTGAGGAGATGGCACCTTCTCATTGTGTCCTAAGGGGCACGATGCTGCTGGTGCTTTCCCTTCACAGGACGATTACAGTGGCTCTGGGTGTGATGTCCTTTAGCTCAGGGCCCATGCTGGGTGCGGGAGCTGCTCCTGCTGCACCCAACTCTATCTGGGCACAGATGGACAGCATGCACCCCAGGACAGGCCCACAGCCATGCCTTGGGGCACAGAGAGCTCAGAGACACCAAACATGAGATAAAACCCAGCATTTACAAGTTGGGATTTCTGTGCACTGAAGGCAAGCATGGTTTTTGGAGGAAGGAGAAGCGGTGACACCCCAGGCACTGTTGGGGAACTTGGGGTGCACAGGCAAGTGGGCTTACCCTGCATGGGGCTGTCACAGGGTCACACACGCTCCTCCTTGTGATGCTCTCACCTTCTCCCTCCTCTCCTCTCAGCTGTCTTGTTGTCTCTTAGTGCACTACACTATGATCAATCAGGCAATTTCAGCACAGGGTTTTTATTCAGTTAAGCACGAGTCATTCGCTTCCTGCAGCCCCACGCCTCACAAGAATTAGGGATTTTCTATTTATTTATTAATCTAGTAAGTACAGTTATCCCGTTACTACATCCTTTCAAAGTCCCTGGTAATACCTAAGAAAAACTAATAGAGTTGCTTTGCATTTTTTTTCTCCCAGTGAATTAACACCAGTGATGCTCTGCACTTGCCAGGGGTCATTTCCATGCCAGGGTGCTGGCAGGCAGCACCAGCAGTGCCAAACTTTCCTGGCAATTGCTCTCTTTCCCTGGAATAGCTACGGATAAACCTGAGACCTTATCAGGCATAGCCATATTATCAGGTAGGTAAATGTAAGGTGAGAAAAAATTATCAGAAAGTTTGTGTCTGCTGATTATGGAATACTAATCTTGGCATTACTTTGTGCATAGTGTCACCAGCGAGGTCTGCCCTGGCCAACAGCCCTGGTTGTCCCCATGCCGAGGGACTGCGAGGAGCAGGGAGGACAGGCACAATTTGTAGATCCTATTCAGCCTCGTAACCAACCGCCCGAGATGGGCTTTGTTCAGCAATCACCCTGCTACTTTTATTCTTTGTGGCTGTTTTATGAAAACGCAGATCAAGCGAAAAAAAAAAGAAAAAAAAAGTCAAAGGATCAAATTAAATTTCATTGCCTGTAAATTCCTAAAACATCCCTCCAATAAAAGCTTTCCCTTCCATAACAAAAACACCTTTCCCATCTTTTTGCCTACCTCCTCATACACTCGCAATAAAAACTGCATTAAAACCTCTGTAACTCGACCCCTCAATTAATAATTTTCTTCATGCTGCCTTGGTTTGTTCATTTTTTTTTCAACACAAAAAGTTCTCCCAGCATTGGGTGAAGGGAGGTTTGGGGGGTGGGGGGGAAGGTTTGCACCACTGACCACGTCACCATTTAAATTTCGCACTAACGAGGAGTATAATCACCGCGATCACCATTACCACCACCGCAATAAGCAGATGCATCCCGTTAGCCTCTGACATCAATCAACTCAGAGAGGGGGAAAAACCAAGACCCCCCGTGCAGCCCCCAGCGTAGCCTCCGTGCGGGGCTGCGCGGGGGCTGCGCAGGGAGGGGACGGCGGCAGCACGTGCGAGGAGGGTGCATCCCCCACCAACTCATCTGCATATTCACATCAGCAGCGCACAGCGAAGGTGTCTTCTCCTCCACCCACCCACCCAGCCATCACCTCCCTGCTCCGCCCGGAACCATTGGATTCTGACCCAAAAAAAACCCAAGGGTGGACGTGGAGAGAGGGTGGGTGCAATTCGCCTTACCTCTGAGGCCGGCTTCCACGTACCGAAGGGGTTCCCTGTGGTTCCGCCAGAAATTTTTTGAGGACCATCCTTCAGGGTTTTTAGTTCTCTCTTTCTCTCCCTTCCTCCTCCTCCTCCTCCTCTTGCCGTGTTGTGGCTGGGTTTATAAAAAAAAAAAAAGAAAAAAAAAGACAACTCCATGTTAGGCTCGCAGTCAGGGCATGGCGAAGTCTGGGGCTACGGGGGGGGGAGGGAGGAGAGGAAGGGAGGGTCACAGCTTAATGCCTTACCAAAGGCAACCAAAAGCCTGTAGATATTTTTTTTAATATACATGGAATATGTATTTTTCCATACACGAGGACAACGTGCGTGCGCAGGGCGGCACGTGTAGCGTTAATTAGATTTTCACCCAAAACTCTCCAGGTTTAACCTGTGACACTAATAAAGGCAATGGTGTTCCAAGGTGATGTGTCAACTCCAGCCCCAACCTGCCCCATGGGTCCTGGTGCACCTGAGGAGGGTTTATGGAGCTTGCAGGAGCTCCTGCAACCATTGAGGGTTCAGTTCAGCCTGACCCACGCATTACTGACTTGAGCTATTTCACCACAACCACAGTGGTGTTGGAGGTGTCTTTTTGCACAGATTAATTTTACTACTTCATAGCTCTAGTGACAGTTGGAAAAAGGGGGAAAAAAATAATCAAGCAGACTTGTGTGTCCCCTTGCAGATGTCCCAGAAGTCACATCCTCAGTGTTTTGGGACAGGGGGTCCAGAAGCACAGGCCTATTGTTCTGTAGGACTAGACTGCGTGAGCTGGTGCAGCTCAGACAGGCTCCACCAGCTCCTCCAAGGGGGAAAACCCCTGGCCCCAAACACACCCTCATTCCCTGCATCTCATCCACTTTTTAACGACCTCGCGGTAAACGTCTGCTGAAGGTACGTGGCGCACACATGTGGCACTTCTTTACAAACGTGTCATTACCGTGAATGATTAAGGGCTTCATCGCTTCCCAGCGCAAGGTCTCGGAACAGATTGCTGACTGATTGCTGAGCTCCACCGTACACCTCACAACATGATTTTAGTGAGAGGAGCAAGGGTGCGGGGGGTGGGGAGTGGGGAAAAATGTACCTTATTAAACATCTTTTTGCATGCAGAATATTTAGGAAGGGTCAAATTTATTTTTGCAATTGGCAAAAGCAAATTTGCTCCTAAGCTGAAGTGGCGCACGTCGTGTTTCATCGCAGAGAACATTTTTATGGAGAAGTTATAAAGCCCTGAAATATGTGTTGTCTGTCAGCGCTGCTGGGATGCTCCATCACACGTGAGAGCAGCACGGACCGTGCGGCTCCAGTGCCGGGCGACAGGAGCAAGTGCAGAAGCAGCGTTCGCGGTGGATTTGTACAGTAAATACGTGTGTGTGTTTGGCAGCGCAGGGGCTGCAGCCGTCACAAGGCAGACAATGAGAGCTGGAGGCGAGGAAGGAGGTAGAGGGGGGTCTGCCCGTGTCCCCCCTCCCAGGCCAGGTTGTGAGGGGAGTGGGGAAAGCAGGTCACTCCTTATCAAGTGGTTAAGCAAACGCCAAAACAGAGAGTGGATCTTTATTTTGACGAGCTCCTGGCAGACCAGACACGCTTTCTTGTAAAAATAATATCTCTGCCTTTGTTTCAATTCTCCTTCAAAGGCAGAGGGAAAAGCTTTTGTGTCATGCCTGCTTCCCAAAGGAAGAAAGGTGATTCTTAAGAATCTGACCACCAAGAACCAGTTTCTCATCCTCCCCCCAAAACAGACTTAAAAAAAAAAAAAAAAGAAAAAAATCTTAGAGAAGACTCAAAGGGTCCCTGAAATAAAGAAGAAAGGAAAAACATCCAAAACATTAGACACAGAAACATTATATTTCAATATTATCATATGAATTAAATGTAATCCTTGAAGCGACTAGTCCCAGGGGTCACATATTAGGCCATTTTTTTCTTTTTTTTTTTATTTAATAGAGGTCATCCAGGCTGAAAAGCAGAACCCAAATGAAAAGCATCTTCAATGTGGTTATAACATGAGCTGCACGAGGTCAGGCAGTGTCTTGTATGGCCTCATAAAAAATACATAACCAGACAGCCTAATAGTATTTCTTTGCATTCATTTTTGGATGGGAACTGGCGGGTGGGGGAGGGGGCAGATGGAGCCAGGGACATATAAAACCCACATGTGCATTTCCATAATGTGCAGCTTTTCATACATTTCAGTTACAAAAAATGAACATTCCTTTTAAAAGACCCTTCAGTTAGCTTGCCTGAAAGGTGAGATCCTAAAGACAATCTCTGTGGCCCCCAAAGCAGAGGCAGGGTTTTGGTGTTGCCCATCTCTCTCTCTCTCACACACACACGCGCGCACACACACACACACACATACACGTTTTCTTTCGGACAGCCATGCTCTAGTCATGTTTAATTGGGAGTGCAACCATGTTGGGCTTGCTTTCATTAAACATTTCTAATGCACTTTGTTATTTGTCCATACACAAACACAGCCTGATTAATTTGAATTATTCCTTTTCTGAAAAGAAATACAGATGAATCCCCAGTAACATGGTTCCTGCTTTAATTTGCTCTCACAGGGGAGGGGTTTACCCTCCACGCGGGATTTATGCAGGTTGCAAAGATGCTCTGGGTGGGAGCGAGGGCAAGAGAAAAGCAAGGCAGAAAAGAGGGATGGGGAGGGTGTGTAAATAAAAATAAACAGCGCTAAAAATGCGGGGTTAGAAGAGAATCTCTGACCGTCGTCTCCCTTCCCCCTCTCCCAAATATCGCCTGGAGACGGGTGACCCTGCTGGGGAGCGGAGCCGCAGAGGTGACCCGATGCTAACCAGCCTGTTAGAACTAATAAGGTGTGCTCCTAAGCCAGGGGCTGACACTGGGGCATTGTGGAAATAACTCTCCTTGTTATTGCCCATCCTCAGCTTGAAATTTACTGCTCCTTTGCATTATTAAAGAGACAGCTTGCGTGCACTATGGGGGAGAGGCACTGGGCAGGAGAAATAACTGCGCACGCTTTTTTAATGCTATGCTTGTGCTCTCTGTAGTCTTTACATTAAGATTTGGAGCATTAAAGCATGCTGGGTTAATAGGTTGTTATTTATTATTTGAACTGTTTTCAAAAATAAAATCTGGTTTGGAGAAATAAAAATTATTCCCCCCCCCTGCCCCGCAGCAAACGGTCAGAAAAGAGGAAATGTGTGAAACGTCTTGGAGAAGGTCAGGCTGCAGCCATGGCAGGCCTAGTGGGACAGAACCTTCCCCAAGCATTCTCCAGTAGTGCTGCTTCTCATTTACATCAGATGTTGAGCAGGGCTTAAAGAACCCCAACATGGTGGATAACAAGGATTACAAGACAAAAACACAAAAGGACCTGCTGCAACGTGAGCCTGTCCTCACCAGGGCAGCGTGAAGGGGTGTCAAATCATGGAGCTGCCCTGCACCTCCAGGTCCCATCAGCTTCTCAAGCACTTGTGGAGACAGGTGAAAGTCAAAGATAGATGTTGGCGGAAAAACCTAGTGTTTATCTCCATCTCCGGCCCCACAAACTCACCCTCCTCCCACATGGGCTCACTCCCACAACGCAAAGAGAATAACTAGTGGAGCTACCTGGGAGCTGGTATTGTGCCACAGGGCAGGCAGGGAAGGTGGCACAGCCCTCCCAGGGTCTACCTTTGCATATGACACATCAAATTCAGTAGAAGACAAGCAGAGCTGCCCTTTCAGGTGATTTTGCCACCTCTGAACCAGTTTTCACGGACACCATTTTAAACCTGATCTTTGCTCAAGTGTCCACGTTGCACAGTCTCAGGCCATGGGGCTGAGCCCTGCAGCTGCTGCTGCCAGGGGAGTACCTACAATAATTAGGACTCAAGTATTATTAATTTTCTGCAGCAAAGCAGCTGACTGCACGTTGGAGACATCACGGGGAATGGTGATCAATGATAAATAATATCCTCAAGGTAAATACTGAATACAATTTAGCAGTCCATGGCAGACTGGCAGAGCCAAGGGCTGCTTCTGAGGGACTGAGCCAAGGGAGTTGGGTGGTTTCTTGGTGGTTTATTGTCAGGGATTCCATAAAATTAGCTACTGGAGGGATTTGACAGAATTCTTCAGAGAATTCTCAAGAGCCACAGCAGCACTTCAGCTGTCCAATGCAACTGGGTTTTCCTGCATGTTCAGAGAGAACCCATTCTTCTAAAAGGTTAATGTGGTCAGCTGCTGGGAAGGCCCAGGATGACAGCAGGAATCAATGCATAGTGATGTGATGAAATACACGTAACTGTCATCATATACAGAAAGAGTCTGTGTGTGTGTATATATATTGTATATATAGCATCGGTCCTGCACACACAGGGACAAAAGAACAGGTCTGAAAGAAGGTGGAGTTTGAAATGAAAACCAGAGCAGCCCAGAACAAAAAATGTGGAGAGGCCAAAGGACCTCTGGATGTTCAGTGGAGATGGGGCAGGGCTAGAAGGAGCAGCATCTTCCTCAGCTCCTGCTCTCCGTGGGTTTCACAGGACATGCCATGGAGCAGCCTGTCTATCCTGTAGCCCCTCCACCAGCAGCAGAACCCAGGCTGAGGTATTTACCTGTCAGCCCGGGCTGCTGCTGCTGCTGGCAGTGCAGGAGCTGCAGCAGTAATCCCTGACAAGAAACCACCAAGAAACCACTCAAGGCCCTTGGCTCAGTCCCTCAGAAGCAGCCCTTGGCTCTACCAGTCCACCATGGACTGTTAAATTCTGTATTCACCTTGAGGAGCAGTTAGACCACACCCTCCTGAAGGCTGTGTGGGATGCCATGGGTTGAAACATTGGGGGACGATGGGCAGAGATCAGCTGGATTCACTGGTGTGACCCAGGGCTTTGCAAGGGGTATGTCAAGTGCTGCTTCTCCCAGGAGGCATCGAAAGCCATCAGCTCACTGAAAGGGCTTCACATGTGTCTAGGTCGATCGTTCTGCAATCACAGTCCAAACAGTGTTTGAACATGTTTATGACTTCTCTTTTAAACCACTTTATCCTGGTGACAAAACCTGTAAGAGTGAATGTAGAGCAACAGTGTATGGAGCAGGTTTGAATATGGAATGTTGCCATACTTTTGTGGTAACAAATGACGAATAAAAAGCCTTGCTCCAGAGCTTGGGGATAACTACAGTTAAGACAGGGAATGAAATCCACAGTTTTGATAGTACCAAATATAAACAAGGAATTAAAATCATTATCTGGACAAAGAGGCAAACCAGAAGCCTCATGGCTGCTCCCAGTTATTCCCTTTCTGCCATTCTGATTTTTGGAATCACCAACAACAGCCAAAGTAGTCCTACTGGCCTCTGAACTTACAGATATTGACGACTCCTCCATGACCAAAGTATAAAGTCACTTTTATCAGAGCACTCTTGTATGGCTGGACTTGCCTACAATGGAGGTGAACATTTTTGCATACACATATTTTTAATCATATCCCTCCTGTACGTAATAATAACAGCAGCAAACGTAAAGCTTCATATTTTGGCTGGAATATTCGAATGTTTTAGGGTAAAATCAAAGGTGTGGAGACTCAGAAGACTGTGTTAAGTAGCTCTTGTGCTCAGCCTTCAGGTGGTAAAGCTTAAGGAACGAGAGTATTAGAACCGTGACAAGACTCTACTGGATTTAAAAATGCAATTTTCAGAACTGATTGCCAAACTCTGATCTCAATAGCATGGCCATTTTTTTTTTCAGCTCTACCAGCTGATCCCATAAAAAGTATTATTTCTCCTTATAAACCCAGGCAAAGTTAGGCATCCAGAGAGGAGTGGTTTGATTTGAAGGTTTCTAATCTCCTGCAGCTCTCACAGTAACACTCGATGTTCTCCTGAACTGACATCAAAAACACAATTACAAAAACAACAGCCAAAATTATTTCTTACATAACTGGATTGCATCAGTTCCATGTCTCCCACACAAAGCACAGCAGTGTTCACCTGCCTCCATGCCTCTTCCTTCAACTGCTTATAGGATTCTTTTGCTATTGTGGCTTTTCTGGGTATCACATTTCATTAATCTAAATTCTGCTTCTCCAGATCTTCTTCTGTCTTTCTGATACCTAACACACTTCAGAGTTGTAGGCTGTGAGACTGTATTGTCCATACAGCTTTTGTACCAGATAGATAGGAGGTGGAGGAGGTGGAGGAGGTGCTGCTTGTCACCTGCAATTGAATTCTGCTTGGGTTCAGAACAAGCATGTTCTCATTTCTCAGCATATAATTCCATGGGTGTGCTCATCTGTGGATCACAATCAAGCAAACGACCATACCAAAACATGAAATAGTGAGCCTGGCCAACACAGGGCATTAAGGTTGAATAGACAAAAACCAGGACAGGTTAGATTCCGATCTGCCGGAAAGCAGCTCTGTGGAAAGAGACCTGGGAGTCCTGGTGGACAACAGGATAACCATGAGCCAACCATGTGTCCCTGTGGCCAAGAAGGCCAATGGCATCCTGGGGTGCATCAAGAAGAGTGTGGCCATCAAGTAAGAGGGAGGTTCTCTTCCCCCTCTACTCTGCCCTAGTAAGGCCATATCTGGAGAACTGTGTCCAGTTCTGGGCTCCCCAGTTTAACTTCTGGAGAGGGTACAGAAAAGGGCAACAAAATGATGAGGGGACTAGGCCATCTCTCTTATGGGGAGAGGCTGAGAGAGCTGGGGCTGGTTAGCCTGGAGAGGAAAAGACTAAGGGGAACTTATCAATGCTTATCAATACACAATGGGTGGGGGTCAAGAGGATGGGGCCTGGCTTTTTTCAGTGGTGCCCAGTGACAGGACAAGAGGTAATGGGCACAAATTGGAACATAGGAAGTTCCATCTAAACATAAGGATGAACTTCTTTGAGAGTGGTGGAGCACTGGCCCAGGCTGCTTAGGGAGACGGTGGAGTCTCCATCTCTAGAGACATTCAAAACCTGCCTAGACACCATCCTGTGCAACATGCTCTAGGTGAACCTGCTCTAACAAACCAGCTGAACTAGATGATCTCCAGAGGTCTCTTCCAACCCCTAATATTCTGTGATTCTGTGAAATGACTGAAGAGCTGGCAAGGCTTAGAAAGCCTTGAGAGAAAGCAAAGAGACTAGCACCTCTTACCCAGGAAACAAGGGCAGGACGAGAGGCCAAGAGAAGCATGAAACACTGGTTGTGGTGGCAGAGTCCCCAGTCTCAGCAGGACCGGTTTCTACATCCCAGATCCCTGCACTTGCCTGTTGTAGGGAGCGAACATGCCTGTAGCTGCTCTGCACCTTGACAGTGTTTCTGCTGTGCCTCTCCTGTACTGCCCTCTTCCTGTTCTCTCAACAGAATAACAACCAACTAAAAGCTAACACTTCTTTAAAATCCTGTACCTGACATGTCCATAATAAACAGAAGGATGCATCTTAAGGCATTCTTTCGGGAACCAGAATGTTAGGTTGCTTTGTACAGAACAGGACTTACCTATATGCTAAACTTTTTAAGCAGTAACTTTCCCAGCTATTGAAAAACAGCTCACAAAGCTTTTAGCATCCAAACCCTAATACCTTAAATATATAAAGCCTCTGCATGTGTCCTATTAAAAGTTATGAAGGGGCATTGGATTTTTCTTAGTTCTCCATTTTTAGTGTAGAACTGTTACAGAAGACCAGCGTCCCCATGGGGAAGATGTTGGGCTTGGTCCAACCTCCGGGCACACCACCAGCTGCCTCCAGAGCTCTGGGTGTTGCTTAACACTTCTGCAGAATGAGGACAGTAATTCACCTCTCCCATGAGTCATCTGTTGTAGCTATTTAAACTAAAACTCTGCAAGATAGGGAGTGAAATTTTAGCTCCTCTCAACCCAGTGAGTTTTGGCACACACTTCAGTAAGTGAAAATTGTAGGTTAAACAAGTTCAGGTGTCTATATAGTGAAACACTGATCTTGCCTGTGGTCTCTCAATGCTTTTAGAGTGCTAATAATTAGAATGTGGTGGCATATCCAAGACTACACTGCAGCCACAGAAATGTAAGGTCTTCATTTTCAATCATCTAAGCACTGCCAAAACCATCTATGCAGAAAAATACACACCAGCATCGAGCCAGGACTGGTAATCCTCTTCACTTGCAACCAGAGGTACTCCATTGTGGTAGAACATGAAGAAGAGGAAAGTAGAGATCACAACTGGGATTTCAACTCCACTTGAGAAATGAATTAGAAGAGGGAGCTGCAGAGGAGTCCAAATGCAGCTGCCCTGGAGGAAAACTGAGGTACGTAACTCTGGAAGGTGAAAACAAGGAAGCCTCAGGGTATTTCAGCATCTATGCAACCTGATTAGGGCCAATCATCTCTCTTCCAAGAGACACCTACACAAGCAACCAGCTATTCCATGTAGCACAGAGAAGGTCCCAGAGAAGGCCCCAAGTTTCAGCCGAAGGACACATGAGAGATGCTATAGATGATTAAACAGAGAGCCAAATTGCTACTGCTTACAAGTGAGGGTGATACAAAGAAAGACATTTGATTTATCTCAGTGATGAAACTTGTTCCTGTTTTGGCCTTTTAGGGAAGATTATTTCACAGACTTTGTCATTAGGGAAAAACGAACGATATTCAGGTTTTTGCTAAGGCTCATCCTATAACCCTGATCTGCCACAAGTATGGAAACCTGGTTTCTGGACACTAAAAAAACACAATTTCAAGTGCTAGCAATGGTCAGTTGGCTACAGAATAATGGCATCAATTTTTTGTTGTTGTTGCTTAAAAGCTTTAGAATCATAAATTCAAGACTACAATTTAACAATTAAGAGATGGAATAAGCATGCTAATCTTCCAAAATCACTGGAAGATCTAAAATCATCCCCATCACCTAGATAATAGTGTTATCCTTCTGTTTCCATAAAGGATTGAGGTGTGGTTCTGCACTGGAAACAGCACAGAATAATTCTGATTGGATTGCCTTAGCAAGTTGAGGAAAAACAAAGGCATCAGCTTAAAACATAGCCAGTCGTAATTCCCCAGATGACCTTAATTCGGAATAAGGATGTCTTTATTTTATTTAGTTTAGTGGTTCTTAAAACTAGGACCAAGAGACCACTGCCCAGCAGTGGAATTCCTTTGAGTCACTTTGGATAACCACACAGAACTGACTCATTTATAAATCTACTGCTTAATGTAATTCTATAGACTACAGTTAAGGAGCCAGTGGTTTAGTTTACAGTATTTTGGAGAAGTTAAACTAACCCAAAAAAGCCAATTATTCCAGAAGGAGTGATCCATCAGTAGAACCACACCAGGACAGGAGGTGTAATTTCCTGTGTAAACAAGTCCTGAACAGCTCGAGTCCTCCTGCAGCTCAACGGCACTTGTGCTGTAAGTCACTTAGATGATTTGAAAACACATATCCATGTTATTCTTGCAACTCCTGACATTGCTGGAAGATACAGAGAAATAAAGAATGATAGAAATGCCTGGGTGACTTCTGCATCCTGACTGTAATTTTAACCAACCTACAGTGGGTACCCTCCAGCTCTTTCTCCACCAAT
Source organism: Galbula dea (assembly GCA_013399015.1). Classification (NCBI taxonomy): domain Eukaryota; kingdom Metazoa; phylum Chordata; class Aves; order Piciformes; family Galbulidae; genus Galbula; species Galbula dea. Next base: position 176,851 of record VWZX01002531.1, on the reverse strand, counting down.
GAGCCTTGTGTTGTCACCAGAAGCACCAGGCAAAGCCAGAGTGAACTGCTCTACAGGAGGTGGCTTAAAATAACTGGAAGAAGAAACAGCTTTTGCTTGGAAGAGTGTGTCCCACACCAAATATAACCACAGTAAAAACCAAGCAAAAGAAACCAAAATGCTGCTTACAATGGAGACACCAACAAGGAGAGTAATTGCGTCCAAGAAAGAGCAACAGAACTGGAGAGGGTCTAGAGCACTAGGGAACTGGGGTTGTTTAGCATGGAGAAAAAGAGGCTCAGGGGAGACCTTCTCACTCTCAACAGCTCCCTGAGGTTTAGGTTGGACATTGGGGACAATTTCTTCTCCAAAGGGTTGTCAAGCCCCAGCACAGGCTGCCCAGGGCAGTGGTGGAGTCACCATCCCTGGAGGGGTTGAAAAGATGTGGAGATGTGGTGCTGAAGGACGTGGATTAGTGGTGACCTGGCAGTGCTGGTTAACAGTTTTACTCCCTGATCTTAAAGGTCTCTTCCAACTAAAAGGGGTCTATGATTCTCTGAATGCCACCAGACACCAACTGCTCCCATGTTTGTACTCATGTCAACCAACAACCAGCAAGTATTGCACTGTTCAGTGTTCCAAGTATGAAACCATGCAACTCAACTTACTTCTGTCTACAGCTTTGTCCCCCACCTCCCTCTGCCTGTCCACGAACTTGATGTATGCCGTATAGGGATAAACACAAAACCTCTCAAAAGGGAACCTAGAAGGGCATTTTAAGAACAGATAGTCAATTAAGCATTATCTGTAACTCTTGTGCTCAAAACTTTAAACAAGAAAGCACAAAACCCATTCCCTTTAAACAGCAGCTTACTTGGATAGGTGCTAGCTGACAAGTCTCATGCACTACTAAATACATATTCTTACAAACTAGATGATTATTCCTGGAATTGTAAATACAGAAGGGTGTTGGCACTGTGTCTTTAAAGAAAAATACAAAATATACACACAGTACATACATCCCACTGCATAGTTCATATTTAAGCTGGAAAGTCATGGCATTTAGTGCAGGCAGTTTTTATACAAAGACATGGAAATGTATACAAAGAAAAACATTCTGAAAAATAATGCAAATCTAGAGATACTTAAACACTCCAAAATGTCTCCAAAAGCTTACTGTATGATTGCACTAAGTCATAATCTTGCAGACCATTTAAAACTCAACTACCCTTTCTAGATGAGGGAGGTAGTCGTGTAACTTCTGCAACATCCACTTCCATCACACAGCTCAATCTCAGCGAGCTGCTTTTGCTTTCTGAATGGACTGAAGTAACAAAAGAAAGGTGACCTCATGAAGAAGATGCTGTTTAAAAATGATTGTGTAAACAATTAATAAATACATGTATGCTGTTCTCTAAACTTGCTATCAAATAAGATTGTGCTTCTTTCCCTATCTTTGATTTTTTTAAAATGTTTAAGGAGATGACTTCTGCTGGATAAGAAGTCCTATCAATGGCAAATATTTTATTTTCATTAAATTGAAATAGAATTAGTGCAGCTCAGTTGCACTCTGGGGACCTCCTGCTCCCACAAACCTGAACACTGCAGAAAGCTCCAACGGGGTCCCAGCACCACATCCCCTGATTGTTGACTGCAGTGTCTAAATACAGCACCATCAATTCCCTTTGGAAGTGGTGATCGTGGACGAAGAATAACTCAACTGACTCCAGCTAGTTATAACTGTAAACTTAGGAGCTGTTTCTCTCTCAGCAGAGTAAAACCTTGGTTGGTTTTCAGCAAAACTAAGAATTTTGGCAGGTGAGCTGAGCTCATCTCTCACTTAGTCGATCATAAACCCAATTCTGACTTCACCACCACCATTGTCTTTACTCTGCAAAGCCCTGGGTAGGATTTAACCCAAATGCTCTCTGCTTTTACCACCAGCTAGAGTACCTCCAGAGGAGCCAAAAATAACTGCATTTCCAAATCAGATTTTGAATTTGAAAATGTTAATTAATTGAATTAAAATTATTCTCTTCACATTTTTTACTGCTGCATTTGGTTGTTAAATTCAGATTTGAATTTCTGTATCTGTAAGAGATAATTAATCCATACTGGTCTGTTAGATACCACTTTTAATTTTTAAAATACTCTCTGTCAGTTCCTCAGGAGTCACAGTTCTTCTCTTCTCCACCCAGACTGACCAAGACACCTCTCACACAAATGTTTCAGGAGGAATATTACAGCTCCCAGCCAACTGACTCCAAACAGAAGGAGTCCCGAAGTGGTAACTCGTTCACTCGTATGCTGTTGGGGCACACACATCCCTCTGGCAGCTCAGACAGAACTAGCTCAGCAAAACACACACCAGCAACCAGGTGTCATTGGTCTGCAGTTGCTCTCACAATCTGCTTGATTGTTTCTCTCCGTGCACGGTGAAGCTATTAGCATGTGCAAGCTGAAACAGTAAACCAAATAGGAGTTTTGTTATCTTGGACAAACATCTTCTCTAGTTAACTCATAGTGGAAAGCAGAAAAGATTACCAAGAGCCAAACTTGGCTTTCAAGTTTAAATAAAGGCTTGCCACGACTTTATCAAAAGTCACAGAACAGAGCTTTTCATCAGCAATCATTTTTGCCAGGAAACAAACTCCTGGGAAGGATTTTGTGCATTGTTTATCTGTTTCTAATGGTAATAACATCCTGTAAGAGTCATCCATGCTGAGCCCTGCTGGTATCACCTCTCTTCCTTTTGTGCTGTTAAACTCTGGGATTCAGCAGAAGGCTGTTCCCATCAGCCAGTGAGATTAACTAATTAACAGTGCCCATTGTTAGTTTTATACTCTCCTTTTCCACTCTCAGTTTGGGATGGGCCATTGAGAAAGGAGAGCAAGTTTCTGCTAAGGCACTGAGAGTAAAGCATATGTGGTTTTAGCACCAAATAATTCCCATCTGGAAATCTGAAGCCAGGGCTTCAGGAACTTTCACCTTGTATTTAACCTGCTTATGCAGATCACAGTTCCAAAGTACATGTACTTGGTACTTCCCAGAGCTACAGAAAGCATTCAAAACTGATCACAAGAAAGGATTTAGGTGGAAATCGACCAAAACCACAGAAAAAAAACCATATTAAATGGCCAAAAAGATGATTGGACGGTGAAGTAAGGTGACAGCTTCAGCTAAAAGCCGTCTTAGTTTATTGGCAATATAAAGTCAGCAATTAAAATAGAAACCCAAGATGACAAATGGAAGCAAGGGCAATAGGTAACAAGTAAAATAAACTAGAAGCAGCACATGGGTGCAGAAAAGCAGTTACAGAGTTGGGGATATAGCATTTTTGAAAGGTAAGAGAAAAAAGAGAAATCTTAGCCATCCTGTATGACCACAAGGAGATGAAGATGGTGCAGTGAAAAACATACAGTAGAAAACATGGAAGTCTTCACAGTTCCTATTTTCAAAGAAGGATGTTGACAAACTTACCAAAGAAGGACCATGAAGCACTGAACAGTTTGGTAGTGCTGAGCTGAAGAGAAATGAAACAAGGATTCAGAGCAGATATGTTCTCCTAAGCCAGCTGCCTTCTGGGACACCGGCACTGCTGATGGTCATCGTTAGCAGATCCAGAAACGAGACCTCATCTCATTTTCTGCCAGCGTTCCAAAGCAGATGCAAGTAACACTATAGTGAGAAGATGTTGGTAATAATATTGTGGTTAAATTAGGAAAGCCAACAGAGGATTAAGCTTATTTTGGGAACTGGGAGGGGTCTGTGCATACTGGTGCCAGTTGGTTGGGTTTGTACAAAACAGATGTTCACAAGCAGCAGCCGTGGGTTGGGAGGCTCTGGAGGGTTAACCCAGGAGCACAACTGGTAGAGAAGCAAAGGCTGTTGGAGGGAGAACTGATCCTAGAGTAGAAGAGCACAGACTTAGTGTCTACAGGACTGGTGCTGGACCCAGGGCTGAGCACCAGCACAAGAACCCTGAAGTTAATCATAGTAACTGAAAATCCATTGCTGATGACAAAGATGACACAGAAACGTGCTTTTTACCTTGGGAGATCAAAGATCTAGTGGTGAAGCTGAAGTCAGACAACTCAAATGAGTGTCCAAGGGCATGTTTCTTACCATGAGAGTGATTACTCTCTGAGAAGTGTCAGGGAAGGACAGGCTGATTCTACATGTGACATTTTGCATCCCAAACTCAGTGCCTTTCTTGAGGAGTAGCCTCAGTCAAACTCTACTTTTGGACTAATAAAAACAGTAATTAAGAAAAACTCAACAGATAGAAAGGACATACAGCTCAAGAGCCCTCTGGCCTTAAATTCTGTGTAAGGAAGGAGGAAAACAAGCAAACACCAGACAAAAAGAACAACCCCCAAAATACCCTCAGAGCAGCCTCATCAAGTTGAAAACAACTGCTATACTGACAACACACTCTCTTGCACTCAGGGTACTTCTTTTCCTGTTGTTTGCTTGGCAATAAAGCATCACTGGATAAAAGTGGAGGTTCTGAAGTGTTTACCTACTCTCTAAAGGACAGCCTCAGACTTCTAAAAATGTTTGTTTTGAAGCACAACTTACAGTGAGGGTTTGGGCTGAAACTGCATCCATATACTAAGAGGAGATAAAAGGCCCAGTGGAGAAGAAAGCAATAAAAACATCATTGTAATATCCCTAACTCAATAATCAGTTCTCTCCGTGAGAGGGAGTAGGGTTCATGAAAAGGGAGCACGGACCACATTTCTCTGACACAGGCATGGGTTGTACACCAAAGCTTGCTAGGAAAAACAGGCAACACAATACACAAGCTACCTTGCTGCAGCCTTCCAGCTGGCTCAAAAGACCCAGCTCTGCCCTGGAACTATCCTTGCCTGTGGGCTTAACCTGGATGTTATCCCCATCTGTGGGCTCAACCTGGCCATTATTCCCTGGTGCAACATCCCACCCAACTCCACAGCATTCATGTCAGTGGCACCACTCACTCCTTGTTGGCTGGGGGGGCGGGGGGTGGGGTGGGAGGTGACCCTGGCCTGGTGAGTGCCTGCCACCAGGCAGCCTTTTCATCTGCTACACCTTGAAATACTATGACTGGGAGCACAGGGATTTGAATTAATTTTCACCCTTATCAGCTACGTGAGGAAGAGAAAAAACAATATAATAGCTCAGGAGCTTTGTGCTCACAGACATCTTACAGGTTGGGTAAGGACACAAACTATCAATGTGTGCTGAAACACCTCTTTCTAAATGAGGAGAAAGGTGGTGGGCTTGAAAACCAGATTTTAGTGTCCCAGCAAAAGCATGACAGCAACAATTTACCATTGTCTGCCATCCAGTTCCCTCCCTGTTTCTCCCTGGCTGTGCATCTCTCCTCTCCCCCCACATCCATCCTCCATTTTCCAAGAACTTCTCGCGCCGGCTCGAGCCCCGTGAAATGGTGGTGCGCGAGGGAAGGGAGGAAAAGCAAGGCGCTAGGACTGGGAGGGCAGGAGAAAGAGAAAGATTGAGAGAGACAGAGAGAATGTCAAAGCTCAAGTCTGGCATTTGCCTATTTAAATTCAATCATGCAGCCCTCGCCGGGCTGGAAATGGATGGCCTGCGTTATGAATTTCTGATCAGACGGCTGATAGGTTATGAGCGGGGACGTAATCCCATTGAGGAAGCCTTTTTTCCCAAGCAAGGGCAAGCAATAACTGCCCTTCAGAGATGGCTCTTTGCTTTGCCCTTTTTAGAATTTTTTTTTCCCTTTTCTTTAAAAAAAAAAAAAAAGTCCAAATAAGCATTTTTATGATGATAAATGTGTAATAATGATTCATTCTGCCTGCATCTGAAATGGGATATGCCTTTGCAACGCAGACATGCGCTCAAAATAAACTGCCATATTTTTTTCTTTTTTAAACCTAATTAGAATTCTCTCCTTCTCGCAGCTCATTTTGTACCAACACTAGTGATCTAAAAAGAAAGCGAAAGGAATGAACACATGAATCCAGACCAGTATTTTTAATACCCTGTAGGGTTTTTAACGTTTTATAGTTTGCCGTTTTTAACATGATGTGTTTACATAAAAGGATACAGAAAGAAATTTCCCTTCAAATGGCAAGAAGGACTGGGGTACAGGAGGGGTAAGCCAGAAATTATTTTAAAAGCTGCTGTTTTCTTACTTCCACCCATGTGACATCACTCAGTGTTGATCACGTTGTAGTGAATTAATGAAAATAGCAGAGAACAGTGGCAGGTTTGCAGCAGCCCCGTTCTCCAGGAAGGGAAGAAAGATACAGCACCATGTTGGCAGCTTGTGCCAGTGCCGAGGCCTCCTAGATTTTGTGTTATTAAACAGCAGAAAACAAAGAGTTTCTGTTTACAGTTCAGGATATTTGCACTGAAACAACCTCCATCCCAGTTTGTGGGGACTGGAAAGAGTCACAGGGGAGAAGGACACCATCCAGAACTGGACCAGCAGGGAAGACACCTTGATGGGACTGAAGCTTCTGTAAATAATCAGAACGTTAAAAATAACCTCTGTAGGCGTGAGGGAAGGGAAGGAAGAGAAGAGACATCTTGGTGTCAGTGTTAAGCAGGAACTTTCTCCTGGAGCTGCATCCTTAACGTATTTGAAATGCCAAGGACCATCAGTGAGATACTTTGCCTATGCAAGTATTTTGAGAAAGAAAGCACTGGAGACCACAGGTGGCCTCACCAGCAGGTACCATTCCTGCAATGGAAACCTAACGGCAGGGGAACCCAATCACCTGTGTTTGTGTGTTGCTTAATCACAACAGAAGCCCAGGAAAGCTTTCACACAAAGTTAAGTCCTTGCCATATCATTTCAGCTCAGCGCCAGCTGAGATGCAGCTTGGTTTGCTACAAGGCTCTCACTGGCTTCACTTTCCCGTCCCTGGCACCCAAGCAATGCCCACAGTCATCCAAGAAGAGCTCACAGCCTCTTCGTTCAGATACTCCAAGATCTGAGTATGGGAAGCCTTCGTGTTTCTCAACAGAGAGCTGTTAGCTTGATGTCTGTGCTCAGCAAACAGCGGGAAACCTCCTAAGAGCAGGATCAGAGGTGTGCCAGTGGAACAGCTGCCTGGGAACACACCACTGTACTGAGGGGAAAGCTGAGCTGTGAGCTAGTGGAGACAGGAGAGCAGCAACCACCTTCTGCTTGCAGCCCGTGGTTCATCTTTCAGCAGGTGCATCTCTTTGTTTGGAGACACACCTTGCAGTGCTGGTGGTATTTACAAAAGACAGGATAAAAACATGAGTTACTATTATGCCTCTTTCAGTAGAAGACATTTGCTATAATTTGGTGTGTCCATGGTGTCCTACATGAATCCAGAAGAGGAAGAAAGCCCAGTTAGGTAAGAAGATGGCAAAATCACAGTCACAAGTTCCCACCTCCACACAGAGCAAGGTGTCCATAGGCAAACTTTAGCTGTAGAAACATTGTGCACAACCTTCCCACTGCAATTCCTGCTTCATTCACGTTTTTCCCCTGCTAATGTACTCACGTATCAACAAGTCACCTTAAGTAAGCAAAGAGGTTTTTTTAATTGCCAAGCTGTTCTCAAATGAGAGCTTCAGGGCTGGCAGCAGCCAGGCTGCAGCACCTTCCGGCAGGTCTGGGGAGGCTGATGCACAGTCAGAGAAAACCCAACACATAGCAGAAAGAACATGAGAGAAGTCACATGCCACATCACTGCCTCTTCTCTTTGATTTCAGCCAAAGGTGGCTGCTAACAAAAAATGTGCTGTCTGTTGATTCACATGGTGTCACGAGTGCTTGGAAATAGAGATGGAAATCGAAATCCAGGCTGCGATGTCTATGTGGCACTTCTACAAGTTCTTCCTGGTTTGTTGGATTCATTCCCAGATGTGGCTTTTGCTTTTTTTAAAGCTGTAATATGCTGGAATACATTGAGACAAGTGAGCACCTCAGGCTGTCAGTGTCTTCAAGGAGACGGGAGTTAGCAAGTGGGGCTCTGTGAAATTCAAGTGCTCGGTTTGTGGAAAGCGTGATACCAAAGAGAGTCCCCTGGGAGCCCCAGTTCAGCAGCCACCTCCCACCAGGAACTGAAGCCAACTTTAGTCTTATAAATGCAACTACTTCAGAATAGCAAGGCTATCAAATAAAGTACTGACTTCTCAAGTTTTTCCTCATTTTTGCTCAAATTGTGGCTCATCAGCTAAAAAACAGAGCCTTGCAAGGAGCCTCTCCAATGTGCTCAGCCAAACCACCACATCCTCCCTGCAGTCTAGCTTCACCCCACGTAACACCACACCACCCCGTGTCAGAGTACATGGACCAACACAGGAGAGGCTGCAACATCTCCTTGCACAGCAGCCTTTTTTCCTTCAAACTCTTAGTATATTAAATGGGTTAAATTGCCAAAGCTATATATGCACAAAAATAAAACTGAAAAAAAACTCAACAAACTGATTTTCCACCCTCCTGACACTGTCAGAACTGCAAACACCTCTGAGATTTCATGTACATAAAATGAGGAAGCCAAGAAAGCCTTGCACTGGAAACGGGTGTTTTCCTGGTGGATCAAGTCTTTTCCTGCTCTCCTATGCTCCAAACAGTTAATTGTGCTCAGTGTCCTCACTCTGAAATGGACAGAAACCACACAGCTGATAATTATGAAATACCATGGCCACAGGGGAGTTCCCTCTCCATTACCATTGGTTAAGGATTGTCTTATGTCCTGGAGCAAGAGAATTTTGATTATTTAATTGAAATTATATATATTAGCATGGATGTTCTCGTTAGCCGTAAAATAAAATATCTAATATTTTCAATCTTCTTGCATCAACATCTTGTGGCAATGAATTCCAAGGGCTGAAGGCACATTACATGAAAATATCAGTGTTTCAATTTGCCTCCTTGCTGTGTCACTGCCTGGATTCTGCTTCAGGTCAAAAAGAGAACAAAAAGGAAGGGGTGGGAACAAGTAACTGCCTATTTGCCTTCTTTATCTCTTTTTATGTCATAAGCAGAATAAAAAATTTACCTTAACTGAGGTAGAAAAGTCTTGTCAGTTACCCAGCAGATGACATCATTTCTTTTCATTTAAAGTTTCTAAAAATCTCTCAGCTCCTAAATCCAAGAGTTGATATCCTCCTTTAGTTCCCAGGACTGATCAGTTCCTAATGACCAAGAAAAACTCCAGAAAGATTTTGTTGTCGTTGTTCTTGTTATTATTATCCATATTCTAATCAAATACGCAAGTCCCTGAGCTGGTGATTCCAGCTGCTGCCACTCGTATTTGCAATATTTGCTTTATATGTTTATTTGGTAAATCAAAGATGGAGATTAGCTAAAGCAGCAAACCTACAATAATAAAGAATCTTCTTGCAAAGAGCTTTTAGTGGTTTCTTTAACTTACCATTAAATTTAAACTCATTTTTCCTACTTTTCACTTCTGCAGTTAATAACTTTTACATAGCAATCCTATAATTACATTAACAAAAAAGTAAATTTCCCCCATTCCTCACAGCATTACTATATTACAGCATTAATGGTATATTAACCACTAAACCCGCAAATTAAGTCAACTCATCTTCCACTGATAGGGCATGAATTTGTAATTTAGGTGGGTTTGAAGTTTTCAGTGGTTTTTTAACTATTATCAAGCTTCTGCTCTTCCCAGTGTAACAGTAAAACCCACCCAGGAGCCATTTGCACATTCTAATCACCACACAGCACTTGTTATTTGTTTCCTCAAATATGGCAAACATGGGAAGTCAGTTCCAGTGAAGAGTGAACCAAGACATTCAGCTCTGGACACCAGGACAGAGCGTCAGGGAGAGACGGTGGCACACCGAGACGGTCAAGGACCAGAGCCAACAGAGCATGGAGGTTCCTGCAGAAAAGATCTGAGAAGTGTTTCTCTCTAAGGTTGTTCTTCTTAGCCAGTGCACGCCCTCAATGCTCTCATCACATCCATCGTATGTTATCCTCAAACTCACATGCTACAGAACATGTCTATGGAAGCACCAACTCCTCCAGCAAGTTCAGTCCCAGGCAACCAAGTCAAAGCTACTAGAGCAGAAGAGCATATGGGACATCTGCTTCAGCCCCACCTCTGCACACACCACATCACATCAACAGCCTCAAGCAGACACAGCTACAAAACTGAGTCAATAAACCACTAATGAAGGGGCAGGAGAAACGTTTGTGAGCATCCACCTTGGCTCTGGTACCCCTGGACTTGGCACCCACAGCTACCAGCCCTCCCATCCCAGGCTGTGGCGGGATCCTCACCCAACCTTCAGCGCTGCTGAGCCAAGGAGCTGAGGGACAACACAAACTCACTGTAAAAGGAAGGGAATTTCAATAATAGCTTTAGCAGTCATAAACAGATCTTTGGAATATTTGATTCATGCAGCAGGAAGGAGCCATCAGAACTGCTCCCTTTCAGAAATATAAAGGCAAACTGAGCCAGTGAAGCACAGCAGAAACGCTCAGTGATAAAGGACATCACAGCCCTTTATAAACTGAACCGGTGGTTTCCCAAATTTAATATGCATGAAGAGCGCATGTGAGTCCTCTTAAATCCAAGTACCAAACCCTGCCTGTTTAATAAATCTCACCAGTACTCCACTATTAGACAGGGGATTAAAACTAATCTATCAATCCCAAAACCAAGCACAGAGTGGATTAAAATGCAAAACACATGAGAGTATGAAGATGCTTAATGCTAAATAACAAACATTTCAATCACAGAAATCATTTTTATCTTCTTGTTTATGCTAAGTAGATACTATTAGGCTTAATATCTGTATTAACACAAGTGGGGGAAGAAACAGTTTTAAGGAGACCTAAATACTTGAATGCTACTGTACTGCTGGTGAGCAGCAGCTCTCGCGCTGAACGCGAGTACACCATAGCGCTTACAATAATTGTTTACTCTCCTACGCCAGCTCAATGGTGCTTGACCTTTTTCTGTTTTTTTAACCCAAAGCAATGCACCCATAGGGTCTCGAGAAAGACAGGACTTAAACCTGTTATTTGCATCTTAATGTCAGAATATCACATTACCCCCAACTCATGTTGTCACAAACATTAGTCTCATGCCCTGGTGCTCAGTACAGCTCATCAATGAACTGTGCTTTGGGGTGAGGTTTGTTGCCTTTTTTCTTTCTTTAAGAGTAAATGAAAAAGGGCTTGTCCCACCAGAGTATAAATATAATAAGCAAAGATGTGGAGAGAAGTGTGGAACTGTGTTTGCTTACTTGAAACAAGGGAACAACCAAATGTGACTCACACAATGGCTCCCAGTTCACCCAATAATTCACTTTATCATTGTCACTCCAAATTCATAGCAAGAGGATGATCTCCCTTTCTGCCATGGTACGTGAGCAGCATGAAGTTAGACATTTATATCTGCCCTGCAGAGATAAGGCTTTGGGAGCATTGCCTCCAGCTGTGGTAGGAAAAGGTACCCTGCGTGTTCCTGCATGTCCTTCTGAGTGCTGGGAAGTGCCCTACCTCTCTCTGAACTCACCTGAGGGCATCCAAAACCTGCAGAATTGGGCCTTCCTCCTCTGTATCCAAGCAAAAACTACTCCCTGAATCAATGAGTAATCATATCATTTGATATGAAATAACATCCAGCAGGGAATCTGTCTGGGGTTAGCATCGCCCTCCTTTCACTTGTAGGCATATTGGGTTGTGAACTGACGCCTGCAGATGTGAAAGCTGGTGCATTAACCCGGTGGTATTATCACCAGCAGAATGTATAATGAGGAGAGCGAGAGCATGAGTGTGGATAATGTCACACAAGTTCAGGCTCTCTAGCTGGAGAGGGACATTTGGTGACAGGGGGAAAAAAAAAGGGAGGCAACCCCCACCCTCACCTCCACAGCCCTGACTTACAAGGATGGTTCTTTGCTCTTTGTCCGTGGGGTCTTGCTTTTGGTGTGGCAGGAGGCTATAGTGATATTCCAGCTGAAACACGCCGTTGAAGTCTCACTGTTCTTGCTTATCTTTGCCCTGGTGGCTAAATGTGTTTTCTGAAGTGTCGTCATTCACCAGTCACTGAGTCCTTCCACAGCTCTGTACATCCCTAATGGAAAGCTTGAAATAAAGAGAAGAATACTATTTTTTTTCTGAGGGTTGAGACAGATCAATGACAGGTTTATGCTGTCCTAATCTCTTAATTTTAGCAGAAGTCACAAATTCAGGAGAAGAAAAAGCGGAGGGAGCAGCAGTTTGATAGTTTCTGCATGAATTGGAAACATTGGTGTTTTATTTCACAATAAAGTAACAAACACAAAGAGCAAGCACACCCTGCTTGGCAGTTCTGTTGCATATCTGACTACAGCTCAATTTTTACCTGCCATTCCCCTCCATACTGCCTGGCTCCGTGTCATCGGAACACAAAGCACAAGCATCCCAGTTATGTGTATCAACACTGCCACAGAAAAATGCACAACCATCTAATTTCACAAGTGAAGGAATGCAGATAAGCAGCTCTCATCCATCTCCCTCTCCCCCAAAGAAACTACTGCACCTCTCACCTGGCCTCAGGAGTTGACTATAAGGACAAGGCTGTGCTTGCACAAGTCATCCCTATTGTCCCCACCCCAGATACATCCCAGCCTTTCCTCTGCCCCTTTTCCCTGTTTGTGGTCACTCTCCAAGTGCCCAGAGTGGTTTGGTTCTGTTATTTAAAGGCATTTTCATTTTCCCCACTTAATGTAACACTCAACAGCAAAGATGCTGAGGAGGAGGTGAGAAGTCAGGATCATTACAAGTAAACAGCTCATGGTTGTTAGCAAAAGCTCTGCAAAATAAATTAATGACATTATCACCAGTAATTGTGGAGGCACTCATTAAAATGCCATTTGGAGAGAGGAAATACTTTTGACAATGTTAAAATACCTAGGAAAAAAATTAGTCCATGGCAGCATAGGGCTCAAAGAGGAGCCTGTGGGCAGAAGGAAGGGAAGGAGAAATAGTTCAAATGCGTTGGAGTGGAGAAATTATTTGAACCCACACAGCAGCTCTGTAGCAACTGGAGTTGTCCAAAGCTCTGTTCAGCTTCTCCCAGTCAGATCCCAGTGGTAGACAGCCTGTAGGTTTTGTTACTCCCCCTTTTAGTGCCTCTCCTCAGAGGAAAAGTCTTAAAAGTGCTGAGCTGGACAGGATAGGACAGAATATTCCAGATGGGAGGGACCTACAACCATCATCTAGACTAAGCTACCAGACACAACCTGAATGTCCAGGGCAGATATGTCCCCGTGCAAGTCCTTTTTCTAAGAAAGAAAAAAAGTCTACAGCATAAGCACTTGTGTCTGTTCGACAGTCATAAACCTCTGTCAGCCTCCACCTTTCCTCTTGACGCTTTCCACGCCCTCATGCAGTGTTGTATGAGGCCAGGAGGACACTGCACAACTTTTGCCACCACCTTGATTTTTTGGAGACCACCATCACCAGAAAATTTTGCCACTCAGAAAACAGCTGTAGCCTTCGCACGACACAGCTCACCCCACCCCAAACTGGGGTCCCTCTGCCCAGCCAGGGCTGCTCCAGAACAAAACGGGGGGAGGGTTAAGAGGACCCCACACTGTCGTTGGGAAGATCAGAGTGGGTGGAAGTGTGCAGACGTTTATAAGATTAATTCTTATCTCTCTGGGCAGTGGGTCAAGTCAGAACTGTCATTCAACAAACTCTATGGATAATCTCCCTTTATTACTTTCAATCAAACTAAGTGTCTGCAATCTGCAGTATGGTTGCTAATTTATTGAAAGAAATTACTTGTAGAGCCCGATTATATAATATACAAAATAGAAAATAGTCTGGGTAAGAAGCCATTAAGTTTTTACATCTCCCATTGCACGGCAAAGCTGCCCCAGCCTCGCTGCATTAGTGCCCAGCAGCTGTTCCTGGGGTGAAAACTCACAGAAAGAAGTGGACATTATGCCTGTCCACTTCCTAATTAAAATGAATGGGGGTGGGGGGAAAAGAAATGTGATTAGGACTATATTTGGTATCAAGTCTAAAACTTTGCTGTTTGTTAAATATTCACAAACACCTTTTACGAGAAATCAAATTTCTAGCGTGTTCTGGTTAATGGAATTCTGCTGCAGCCCCTGGACAAAACAATGTAAAGCTGCCTGGGTTGTGGAAATCATTCTCCTCCAGTGATGGATAATATAGCATGAGGTTTTGCTCGGTTTGATTAATTTCAGAATATTGCAGAGAAGCTGCATAATCCCTAAGATAGCAGAGGAAAGGAGGAGGACATGATGGAGGAGGATAAAAGTGGGGAGGAATGAAGCCCAGGCTGCTTCCTATGTTATAGAACGGCTCACAGGCTCCTGGGGCTTGGCAAGTAGCAACCACAACAAGGGGCAACATTGGAATGCACTTTTGCTTATGCAATGACATTCTCTGACCTGAGCAGGGTGTTCTGAAAGGGAAAACCTTGCTAAACATTTCCATGGCTGTGACTGGAGACAGAACAGAAAGAGAAAAGGCACATTTCCTTTTTTTCTGTTCGCAACAGCCATTATTTATACAAGTCCTGAATATGGAAAAGGCTCTGGCAAATTTACAGTGGGGCTGGGATGGATGAGGATGACGAATGATAGATGAGGGAGGCAGAGGATTCCCTTATTAAAGCATAAAATCTTTCCCCAAATACCAAGCAGACATCATCTCCTCAATTGCTTGACTCATAACCAAAAACTACACAAACCAATGAAGTCGAATTTTGCTTCTTGACAAAACCTGGACATTTGTCCTCTGTCATACACACTTAATATCCACTACATAAATTAGCTTTTTTTTTTATTCTGTGCTTTAGACCTATTTGAAATATTCATTCATTTAAAAATAAGAGAAATTTAGCAACATAAAAAAAACATAATTTCAGTACAAATTTGGCAGTTAGCATAATTACAAAACTGGCAACCTTGGGAAACACTTCCAGCACTCCAGTCCCCAACACCTTTCCCCAGTAGAAGGAGGGTCTCTGCTTACCCCAGGCACAATGTGGACTGAGCAGGGAGCAGTGTGGAGTGCCCCAGCCCCACATCCCCACCCCAGCACAGTCTCCCAGGGAGGACACAGGACCACTCGTGCCAGGGTGGGGGAGAGTGAGCAATACACCTTTCCTCTCGAGGGGATGGCATGTTCTGTACAGGCTGTAGTGGGAGTTCAGCTGCTTGTGCTTTTGTCTCTCAACTCCGTCTCTCATTTGATCACTGAATCAAGGAGGAAGAGGCTGCTAATAGGAAGCTCTGTGTGATGCCAGGCGTGGGGGCTGGCAGCTGCAGGAGGTCCCTAGGTGGGAGGCAGAAGGGACATAGGTCCAGGCTTCGCACTACCTCAGCAGGCAGAGAACGAGAACAACCAGAAGGTGCAGGAGGAACCACTTGCCCATCTGCAGCCTGATGTCTTTGCTAGTCCCACCCCTGGAACCATTCCAGGTCAGGTTAGACAGCGCTCTGAGCAACCTGCTCTAGATGAAGATGGGGATTGGACTAGATGACCTTCAAAAGGTCCCTTCCAACCCAAACTCTATGACTCCATTCTATGATTCCAAGTCCCTCTCAGACAGAAACTTCTGCTGTAACATGCTGCTGGATGCTCTCAGGACTGAACAGCCCAAACCAAAATGCCCTGGGCCAGCTACTTGTCACAGGCCATGCACAACACCCATGGGACATTCCTGCACCCCACAGAGCACCCACATGCCTTCCCAGCCCACCTGGGACCGACGAGGGGCCAGTCTGAGCAGCTGTCTTCCTAAAAGAGTCTTTGCATTTTCTTTGGGACCCCAAAATAGGCAACGACACACTTTAAATGAAGACAGATGACAATAAATAGACTTTGAGCTTGCTCATCCCTACGTGCCCATGTCCCAGCAGGACAGGTTCCCTCTCCCCACTGACAGGGTCTAGGATTCAGAAGCAGCTTTCAGAGACAGGTAGGCATCTTCTAAATCTAAAGCATCCAATTCATCTTTGAATTGTAACAAGCAGTTATTTTATGGAGGCACAAAATTCTGTTCTGTGCTACTAACAAAACAAATAAACAGAAAAAAACCCACCAAACCCTAAGGAATTTTCATTACTGGAAATATCTAATACATGACTCTACTCATGTGAGCAGGTCCTTTGAAGGCAACAAGACATGTAACCGTTTGTGGGATCAGACACTCGGTTTATCATTTTTAAGTTCTGCTTCAGCACTGATGGATGATGAAAGTACCTCAGTGGCACGGATCAGAGCCTGCAGAGCCCAATGAAGAACTGGCTTGTTCAGAAGAGACTTAATGAAGAAAGGATTAGCAGCCAGAGTAGTGGAGCAAGAAGAATCTCCCAGGGCCGGGGGAAATGCTGGAGAAGGCACAGTGACATTGGGAGATGATGGCAGCTCCAAGCTAGGAGAGTAGAGCAGTTGGGACCAGGTTGTGCAGAGCAACGTCAAGTTTCACAGCAGTGCAAGAAGAAACTGGTGAAGAAACTTGAAGGGTACAAATGGCAAGAAGCGCATCCCAAGCTGGTACTGGCAGAGCTGTCCCATTCCCCATCACAGCACCTGGCTTTGCTGCTCAGCCTCACCTGCCACCTCGGCAACCCAAAGCCAAACACTGGCCTCACCAGCTTGCCCAGCAGCCCTGGTCCACCAGAAAAGCCGCTTTAGATGCCCAGCTCCCTGCACCACCACCTCCACATCCCCTTCTGGCACTGTCCAGGCTGAAGCCTGCAGGGCTGTCACCTATTTCATATTCCAAATGCCAATGAGGAAATCAAAAACTTATTCTGCACCAATTACTCTCCTAGAAACTCTTTCAGAGCTTTTTTTTCAGACAGCTGAACACTTGCACCACACTTTCACCCTCAAACTCCCCAAAATGCTAACTGTGCCACTTGTACACTCCTCTCTCTCCAGAGCCCCAGTAGCTCTCAGTAGCACGAGTTTCACACATGCACCAACTTTACCTTCACACCACTAAGCTGCCTGTAGACTTTACTCTTCAGAACACTCCCACATTTTAATCCTAGCTGTGGAGCTACAGATGTAAACCCTCCAGATGCAAAGCCTGCAGATAGCACAAGTTCTGCACTTCTGGGCTCAGCCTCCCAGGAAATGGAATCCACATTGAGAAAACATCCCTTTAACCACCTTTTTATTAAACCTTGTCAGAAAGCATTTTCTCCCTTTTTTGTGTGGAAAAAAACCCTCAACCTGCTCCAGTTACAAAAATAATTGTTTAGCTCAGTTTAATCAAACATGCAAAAAACAAAAATCCACTTTCAAAAATTAGTTGTTGTTTCTCATGTTAAAGGTCAAAGATTTTCAATCATGACAGATATTTAGCTGAAAAATTCCATTTCCTCACAGCACCATTTTTAGCTGGGAAAAAAGTGCAAGTTAAGCTTTTTCTAACCTCCTCTTACTCCTCACCTTAATTAGCTCTATATGTGTTCCTCACAACACCAGCACAGTACAGGATGCTGCCAACCTCTCCCATGATCTGATAGGCAATGTCACCATCACCACCACGGTCACTGCCCACCAACACCACCCCAGGCAGAGAAATAATGGACATTAATGGCCACATGGAACTTTCCGAAGTGTCTTTGCATCAGAAGTCACTCACAGGTTCACTCTTTTGGGAAATACAGACCTTATCTGGGGCCTAGTAAGCAAGATCATTGTATTTTCAAGTTGTCACAGTCGGATATTGCTTCTCAATACCTGCCCACAGGGTTTAGGAGCTTCCATGGACCTGCTGCACACCTCCCACAAGCAAATACACCTCCAATGAGGAGAAGATGGCACAGGACTAAACAAAAACCTGGTGGACCCTTAGTCAAATACCAGCTTGCAGGAGTCATGGGAATCACCTGGGGGTAGCCTGTGATGTGTTTGGGTTTGCTTTTGTTGTGAGTGCTCTCAACACACAAATGAACCTCTGCAAAAATAAATACATTAGGAAAGCTAGGTAAGGTAGAGAACATACACCCACAGGTTTCTTGATGGGCTGCAGTTTACACTTTTGCATGGAAGTCAACAGAATTCCATACAGTGTGTGGGGTTTTTTCAAGTGGATGCAATTTTTACCACAAAAAAAAAAAAGTTACAGATGTATTATTAGTTGGGTGAAGCTGCATTTGTTCTTAAAGGGAAAGAGGATCAGAGTATGCAGTGAGAGAGAAGGCAACAGATAACAATGAGATTAGGCTGCAAACACCTTTAACTCTTCTTTTATTACTGCACCTGCTAGATTCCTTTTTAATGATTTTTAACCTTATAATTTCATATTTTAAGTCTCTAATAAATCATATTTGCCTCCCTTGGGTGATGTGTTCTGATACCTATTTATTTATTCACTTTAGTACCTGAATGCCTGTGGTGGAAAAATCCTTCCATGGCATATTTAACATGGCAGAGTCTAGAAGGACACCTCAGACTATTGCTGAAAATAAAATCTCTCTTCTTTCATTTGCCTTTGAAGCAGGCAGCAGCTGGGGCTGTTTGCCTCCTGCAGCACACCTCACATCCCATCCAGGTGAAACCTCAGGAGGTATTACCCCACTGTCACAGGTGGAAAGCGGAACTGCTCCAGACCTCCCCCACCCAGCCACGATGGAGAGCAGGGCCATGGGTGCAGGAGCCCGAGCAATAAGCGTACACTGTGTTAACTAGGCCTTGGAATACACTTGTGATGCCACTGAAACATCTACATTACCATTTGTGAAGCCACAGGATGAGAGAAAACAACCTTAAGTGGTACCAGGGGAGGTTTAGGTTGTATATGAGGAAAAATTTCTTCCCCAAGAAGTTTGTGAAGGCCTGGTCCAGGCTGCCCAGGGCAGTGGTGAAGTCACCATCCCTGGAGGGGTTGAAAAGACGTGGAGAAGCTGTATTGAGGGCCATGGTTTAGCAGCGACCTGGCAGTGCCAGGTTAATAGCCAGACTCATTAAAGGTCTTTTCCAGCCTGAACAATTCTATAAACCATAACAGCAGGAACAACCATAACAACTGGAAAACGTCTCCAATCACTGTAGGCAGTGGCCTGTATGGTTTGTATTTCCAGCCATGGGCACCACCAGCAACTGCCAAGAGAGAAGTGGCTCCATTGCACCCATCCCCAGTTCTAGCTTTGTGTCTGCACACAGCTTTGTGGCTGGGAGGACCTGCAATGACCCAGACTTGCTGCCAATTCTAAAAAACAAACACTTCTTCACCCCTTGAGCTCTTGCCAGCACTCACAGCTTCTGCCTAAGAGACCTGCCTAGATCATTGATATCTTGTACATCCCAATGGGCCAAAGTTGCAGTGACATAAGGAGTTTAGCAAAGGAATTTCCTCAACAGTCATTTTATACTTAAAAGGCACTAGAGACTTAGAAACACTTGTGAACTAATAAAAGCCCTGGGAGATATTGTCCTCACAGCAGACTCCAGCTCTTCAGTGATCCCAAAGCTTGCAGGTTCCCAGCCAAGCAGGAGCCTCCTCCTTCCCCCACACTGCTGGACCAGTGCCATCTCCCACATACACTCAACCCACCTTTGATTTAACCTCCTCCTTGTGTTACAGACTGAGGGAAAACAGATGTCTCAGTGCTGCTCACAGAAGGGCTGTTGTGCTGCAGCAGTGCTGCACAGCCATGCCTTCGCAGGCATCATCTCCCAGGAAGGGACAGTCCCCCTTTATTTGGTGGGGTAGCATCCCAGAAGGTGCCATTGTTGCCTTTTCTTGGGCAAGGTTAGGTGCATTTGACACACAGCCTCCAACAAAGTTTACTAGATAAAAGTAGAGCTCTTGATTGAGCCCAGATAAATGCATTTTATCCCATCAGATACCAATGATCTGTAAAGAAAATGCTGTATGCATCTAAAGAACTGGAGAAGAGACCGCTCTGCCCATGAGCAGCTCAGTGACACCATCTTCTGACAAACCAGTCATCAGTGGCAGTGTCTTTCTGGTGGTGTCTGCCCAAAGACCTGGTGTACAGAGATTCCTCCTCCTGATGGGGAAGATGGAGCTGACTGGGGCTGGCCAGGTTAATCCTGATGGACCAGGAAAACTGCAAAATAAACTATAAAGTCATGGAGTGAGAAAAAAGGGCCAGAAACACCAAGTGACAATGAGAAAGGCTGGAGAAGCCCAGAAGCAGTGAGCAGAAGGGAGTAATTTGAGTTGTGGTTTTAGGATGTACAGTTATTTTCTTACTTGCTAATAAATGTCACACCACACCTGAAGGCCACGGCCACAAGAAAATCATGAGGTCAGGCTCAGGTGGGGGATCCCTGAGTGTCTGGAGGAAGGCACAAAGGATCAAGTGCTGCATGTTTTGTTAAGGAGATGCAGGTGGAGAAAGTTTGGACCTGATAGGCAAGGGTCAAGACGTCTGACCTATGGTGAGAGCAGTGCAGCATGGCCAGACCTTCAGCAGCTGGATGAGGGAGGAGCTGGCTGGAGGCACCAACACTGACACAGTAGCAGCTGGCACATGATAACAGGAGCCCAGGGACTCCTGGCCACTAAATTCCACTTTTGTATTGTTTTTTTTTTTTTCCTTTTTAGAAGTGATGAGAGATCAGTTGATGCCTCCTAGTCCCTTCCAATCACGTTGTCTGTGATTTCCATGATCTCTTAAAGCTGAGGAGTTTAGTCCTCATTCAGACAGCAAGTCTACAAGACCACAGAGTGAAACTCGCAGGCTGATGTCATGTTTAAAGTCTGGGGGAAAGAAAAAAAAACCTCACAGGCTTATTGGGCTGCCCTAAAACAAGAAGCACACTTCAAGGCAAGCTCCTCAAGACAGCAAAACTCTTGACTGCAGTTGTGTGTTGTGTTCTGGACACACTCTTGAGAACACAGAGCAGAAACCCAGCTCAAATATTCTGCCTTTTTTGCAGCCAACACATCCAAAAGGTTTCTACATGCAGGAAAACAAGTCTATAATTACATAATGAAGCAGATGCACTGCCAGTTTTCTTTTATGTTACTCTTTACATTTTTAAAAGGCAACAGGACAGAGTTGTGCTAGAAAGCAATAAAGCATGGGTAATTTAATACTAAATCACATCCATATTGAAAAGTTTACATGAAGTTGAGAGCAGACAGAGGTCAGGTTTTCAACAGGACTGTCTTTAATTGTGGCCATCAGTTTTAGCAATTCAGATCTCTGGATCAAAGACAAATCTAATGCGTTTCCTCAACAGTGACTAGTGAAAGCAGACAGTAAGCATGGCACTATCTTGCACCAAAAGGTCATAAAAATTATTATCAGAAAGGGAATATGCTTTGCTGCTCAACACACATCTTCACATCACAAACTCGGTATTTTCAGTTGTTCCATTGTTCCAGCAGGTTTTTCAGCGATCAGGAATGTAAATTAGAACTGTTACTCTTGGGTTTCAGATGCAAAGGGGTTCCCTTGTCCTCTAAGAAATGTGCCACCTTTGGGTTGGTCTCTTCTCATTTTCTCAGTTGGTTTCAATCATACTCTCAGCCCAGTGAAACAATTCCTCCCCTCCTTAGAGATGTGAGCTGAGACACTGTTTGCTTTCTAAGGGAAGGGGGGAGAAAAGAAGAAAAAAAAAAAATCAGATGAGGACTAAATTATCAGCAAATCAGATAGGAACAAGTTTCCTAGATCTGCAGATCCATTGTACAAATGAAGCAATTTCATCTCTGCTTGCTCTGGGGGGTGGGATTTTAAGTGGCCAAGGGGGACTGGAACGGGATGCGAGCAGACGAAGCATCACAACATTTGCATGCACAGACCACTCAAATCTGCACCAGGAGACTACTTGTGAGAATCCATCTTTTTTCACTTAACAAGATACAAAATATAAAACACATTTGCCTCTTATTAAGCCTCTCTTGTAAGTGGTTCCAGGTCCACCATTTTTAAAGAGAGGGAGAGGGGAGCCTGGATGCTCCCTTGGGGATTTCACAGGAGTGACTGGAGATGAGGTACAGGCTGGGAGCCTTTATTACTTTCTTTTTTTTCCTTCTCTCTAAAAGCACAGAAGGAATAACATTTTAAATCATTAGCATTTACTTTAAGTAGCACTTTCTTCCCCCAAGCTTCCCTTCCTGGCCCTCGCCCGTCAGCCCTGCACCCAAGCTCCGGTGGAGGAGCTGCCCTGATGGAAGCACGTTCTGGTGTCTGAAGGCAGAAGGTGCTTTTTTAAAGCTCTGGTCTCCCAACTGAGGCAGCTAGGAAAGAAACTGTAATCTTGTTTTTCTCTAAAGTGTACTGAGAACAGGGTTCTTGTGTTTATTAGCACCTAGACCTGCAAAGCACAGAGTCCCTTCAGTGCTTTGGAGTGGTTTCTCCTTCGGTTTAGAAACAGAACAACATGACACAAACTCACCACCAGCCTCTGTTAAAAACACAGATTCTCAGCAGCCTAAACTCCATTCACAGTCACACATTCTGTGGCATTTTCATCATTTCTATGCATGTTAAATATTAGATGCAATATTAAAATATTGAACGGGGGGGGGAAAAGAAAAAGGAGGCTGGTAGCAACTGCCTGAATTTACAAAACAGACAAAGAGATGGGTGGAGGTGAGCTCTGAAAGAAGTCACAGACCCTGCAGGTTCCAGCACCTTACAGAAAAGAGTTATGGAATACTCCTCAGCGTTCAGAAAGGAAGGAAAAACAAGTTGCTCCTTTACCTGGAAATTAGGTGTTAATGAGACCTCTTCAGAAATAAAAATCATGTAATTTTCATTGCAAAACAGAACATATGTTCTCCCTAACAATTTGCCCCAAAGGAAACCTGGGGCACAGGTGCTTTGTCTTGAATATCTTGAATTTCTAAGAAAACAGAGCACATTTCTGGAACAGAACAAGCATTGTCTCTTGTTTCCACATGAAGAAAGAGGGAGAAGAAATTCTTCCAGAAAACATTCAAAAGGATGTAAAAGAGAGAAACTGTCAGAGGAGAAAATAAACCAAAAACTTCATCTCTGCTACATTTGGCACCAAAATCTTCGGGACATTTCCCATGCACCTTTCAGAAATCAGCTAGTTGCCACATTTCCTCTCTGTCTCCTGCAGACACCAGTTTGCTACCTAAAGCATCTGTCGAACAAGCCCTTCTGCAGCCTAATAAGTTCAACAAGAAAGTTCACTTCCTCAGAGCAGCTGTGCTGAAGGTTAAATGCTGGACCCAAAGGTAGTTTGTCAGAGCTCAGGAGGTGAGAGGTGTCTCTAATCGGATGCACACAGCTCAGAGCAGGAGGTGCCTCATCACCAGAGGGTCTCCTTGGGGGTGAGGGACCTGGCAGGACTCTGGTCACAGCCAAGTCCCCTCTGTGGGGTGGTGGCACCACTCCAGTTCCAGCCACAGAGCAGCTGCTGCCAAGTCAGAGACTCCTACTGCAGCAAACAGAGATCAATCACAACATCTATTTGTCACTGGTCACAGCAGAAGACAAAGGCTACAAAGCAATCCTGTCCCCCTCTCCACCTCAGAAAACACATTCACTACCTCACCAACCAACATTTGGCCACCTTGGCTACCCCGCAGCTGGAGGGACACTCACTTTTGGACTACCCACCTCTCAAACATGCTCTCTGCCACCACCAGTCCTCTTCCAGCAGTTGACCGTGGGCTGAAGCTCTGGAGCAGGATGGGACAAAAGCACAGCTCTGACCCTCCCATCAGCAAGAAACTGCTTCTCCTCTTCAGGCACCAACCACAAGTGACAAAGGTGTGGTACTCAGTAAAGTGCTCCCAATTAAGTGTTGATTTCCTCCCAGGGTTACACCAAGTCACAGGGGAAGACAATTACTAATCTCAGTGGAACCTTTCACACCAAGTTTTCATGCTTTTGGGGTCTAAACATGACAGCAACTTGTATCTCACCATTGTTTGGAAGAAGAGATGTTTTTGGAGGTCCCACATCTCAAGCTTTAGCGAAGCCATGTGTAAAGCACTGTGGCCCTGAAGCACCCCCTGCTCCATGCACACGCACTGAGGAAAGCAGCAGTTGACTAGTGTTGACTCTTAACCAAGTCTTCAGCTCCATGGTGGGTTTCTGGAGAAGTTCACTCTTTTGGGCTGCTGAGTGGGTCTCAGCATTGCCGCAAAGGTTCCCAAACATCATATGTAGTCTCCAAATTTCTCCTTTCAGTATCGAAGAAATATCATTACCTACTTAAATATGACTCCAAAACAGAATTGTCTACAACTGTCCTGAGAAACCAGGTTAAAAGAGGTGAAGGTATTACCTAACAGATAAAAGAGCAGACTCCAAACAGCCAAGTTTCCTTATAGCTCTCTCCCGTGTGTCATGTGAAAAGCACCTCAGGACCTGCTCTTGTGACTTGTCGCGTGCTGGCACTTGCACCAGTGTTCAGAGAGGGTTCAGGGCTCAAGGAGAACTGAGCCAGGCAGAAGGTACAGGGCTCAGAATGTAATCCCTTTGTACCTCAGTCACCTAATCCATAAAACAGAGAGAATAATGCTCACTAATCTCAGAAGGCTTTAATTGATTATTTGTTAAGATCATCAAGAACTTGGCAGGAAGGTTTTAAAGACCTTCATAGTTAATATTAATTATTTTATCATTATTATTGCTGAAAAATTCTCTGTGTTTTCACCTTTTCCTTTGTGCCACTTAGGCCAGGAAGGTTTCAGGGCAAACTTTGTGTTTTCCTGCCTAATCACATAGCACACGACACCCCAAGATCACATCCCAGCTGAAGTCTTGGGGTATTGGTGTAATAAACAAGCATGGTTTTAATAGTAAATTCTTCAGAGTGAGATTTATGTCCTTCTGGTTATCTCATTAAACAGGAAAAAAAATATGAAAACACCATGGCAGAGCCCAGTGCTATGGGTACTGACAAGTGAGGAAGTGCTGCATGAACATGAACATAGTCACAGGTCTGGCACGGAAACTTTAGCCGCAGCTCGTCATCATCAGATCCCAGAGCAAGATCTTCTGCATCCACGTTAACATGTGGATAAGGGGCAATCATACCTATCAAGGAGTGGAGATCTAACCAAGTCTCCCAGTCAGTCCTAAGGGGGAATTACTATAAACACTAAGGCTGTTTATCACTGCTAACGCAATGACAATCACCTTTATTAATGTAATATATATAATCATCTTTAAACCACATATTTGTCTACAGATGGATTCATACATATTTTCTTAAACCACTTGACCCAAACTTCACTATAATGATTTTCAAGCTCAGAGGCTTGTTAACGCATTGACCAGGAAAGTTGCTTGTCCAAGCTATAGATGGCCTCAGAAAAAGAGTTCACCAGCTTCTCTGAGAACACCATCCAGTGGTTAATGACTATTGTTAATGAACCTGTGCCACCTTCCCCGTTTGAACTGTGGTGATCAGAAGCTGAGCCCACTGCTGTTGACAACAGCTTTCTCCATGCAGACACACACACATATACACAGAGAAGAGTTCTCATGGCAACTGCACTTCTGTAAAAAAAATAATATAAAAAGGCCTGACTTCTCTGCAGTGCCTTAGGCTGCTACTTGTGATCCAAATTTTTACAGTTTTAGACCCAAAGAAGGAGCAAACATTGCTTGTCACCAAAGCCTACCCAGAGCAGGACAATTCCGAGCGACGAGGTTTGCATGTTTCTGGCAATATTTGGTCACACCTGAAAGATTAGCTTGTCTAATATCAGCAAGGAAAGATATTTCATGGCTGGTGTATTAGGAGGAAGCATGTCCTAAATGACTTCAATTCACATTTAATCTTTTCACCTCAGGGATCCAAACTCCTCAGAGCAGTGGCCAGCATGAGCTCAGGCAGCCGAGCGAGTAACGCAGGGAATCTGCACAGCAGGAACATGCCGTAACCATTACCTGCAGTTGGCATGGACATCTACACCACGCATGGACGAGGGCGGGCGGGGGAAGATCTCATTTTATTATGGCCTCAGGACACCGAGCTGGAATGGCTCTAACAGGAAGGGAAAAGTTATTGAGCCACAAGCTTTCTCTCAGATGGTTTTCTCTTCAGAAGTTTCCTTTACCTCCCAAATTAAATTTTTGGGTAATATTCAATACTTCTTCTTTTTTGGTTGTTTTTAAAAACCCAAAACATTAAGTTGTAGCAGTGTGTCCACAGTTATTTATTACCTGCCTCGTGGTCTGAACAAATATGATTTTGTTACTCTGTGTTGTCAATAGAAAAAGCACATATGGTTTTGGTTGACAAAATTATGATAAAATTCACTGTATCCCAAAAAATGATTGAAAAGTTTGCAGATGGTTTCTGGGCATACTGGGGAGGGGGAGGATTGAATTTCAACAAAAGACGTGCCAAATTTTTTTCTCTTCTTACTGTTCACCCTGTTTCCACATCCCAGATTTTTTCTTATTAGATACTAGGGTAAAGCAGGTATCCAGCCCAGAAGTCATATGTTTCTCTTTAGCTTTTGGCATTCCAGCACACTTTGTCATGTTCACATTATGTTATACCCAGGTTCAGTCACAGATAAACATGAAATGACATCATAACCTCAAGTCACAAACAGCAAAACACAATTAACAGCAAGCTAAGGAGTGCAACATTTGCACCCCAGAAATGTCATGTTTGGTCTTACTCCGGTTTTGAAGGGTTTTGGTCAATGTAAATGTTGTTGTCTTTTTCCCCTAAAAACTAAGTTCTGCTCTTCTCAGTTCTTTTACTTCCCAAGGGACACAAAAAGTGGGGAAAGGGCCAGGAACTGCCAGCCCAGTTCAGATATTATCTTATTTCTTGTTTGACTTGATAACCCCCTTTTTCCTCAGCACTGTGAAGCTAATCCCTTCTGTGGCTTTGCTGGAGCTGCTCGCTGTGCTTTTGGAAACACTGAAAGAGAGCAGCCCCATGCAAGCCCTGCTGCTCGTGTTTCATCTCCAAAACATCTCTGCAAAGAGATTTCACCTGTCATTTACTGATACACATTCTTTTTCTACTTTGTCTTTCTGGAGGAAATATCTATTTAACTTTCTGCCTGTAGCTGAAGGCTGCAGTGATTGGTGCCTTGGTACAATGACAGCTAGGTGGGCTGGCAGATGGGACAGACCCTTGGAGGCTGATGAGACCTGGAGGCTGGAAGCTGCAGGCTGAAGCATCACAGCCTTTCGAGACCACAAGGATTTTGACTTAACCTCAGCACGCTGGGACCGACCTCCATTGCTAAAATCACTCGCAGGGAACACCTCTCACCTTCTCATGCTTTCCATTAACTTGGTAACAGACTCCAACATGTCATAGATGTTTTTCTCTCCATGACACTCATGGTAGTTGATGATCTGTTACATCACCACCTCTAACAGTTGTTCGTACCTCAGTGTACACATGTGCGTGTAGGTCCACACTCCACATGGTGATCAGAGTGGGCTGGGAGAACAGAAACCTGGGCAGAAGAGGGTGGAGGGATGACATCCTCTCCACATTTGAACAAGAGGAAAGCTCTGAACCCTGTCCTTACTCTTTCATTTTAGCCACGCTAATGATGGATAACACAAAATACTCAGAATTTATTCAACCTGCCAGAATATTCCCACCTCTGCCAAACCTGTCAGTGGTCTTTGCAAGCTGTCGTCCCGCCTGCCCAGGGATGTCCATGGAGCACCGAGCCAGACTGGAGAAGGCAGATAATAGTTGAGGGGAGAACATCTGGAAGGTGTCACTGGAGTGTTAGTAGCTCTCCCGGTCTATGAGCTATGCTCAAACATGTCAATAAGTTTCCCAACATGGAATTCATTTTTCATAACAGGATACATGTGGAAGTTTATGTTTCAGCAGTGGCCAGAAGTGGCTCTTTTCTTCTTCAAAAAGATTTGTGACCTCTTCTCCAGGCTACTGTAATATGATTTATTTGGGTCTCCTTTCACAGAGCACTCCCAGGCCACAGCATTACCGAATAGAAGAGCACAGGCTTTCAGGCACGAGCTAATGAGAGTCATGCTCAGTGACCCTCACCATCTGACCCTTGGCTCGCAAGCACAGTCTAATGCTTGCCGCGGCACGGAGCCTCTCTGCGCCAGAGTCTGTCTGTCCTCACTGCCAGGACAGACAGCACAGGCTGGGCTGGAGCAGGATGGCCAAACTCCACATGC
Source organism: Galbula dea (assembly GCA_013399015.1). NCBI lineage: Eukaryota > Metazoa > Chordata > Aves > Piciformes > Galbulidae > Galbula > Galbula dea. Next base: position 148,793 of record VWZX01002531.1, on the reverse strand, counting down.
ACAGAGCAAGGGTCAGAGTGCAGGATGCAACGGATGCAATGCATCCCACCTCTGCACCCAGCAGCAGCAGCAGCCATCTCTGGGCGTTTTCTGAGCTCGTTACACATCCTAGGTGTGAAGGGAACATTATGTCTGTCAAGTACAGAGGATCAACCACAGAACAATAGGCTGTGCCTCCCTCCTAGAGCTGCTTCCATCCTAGTGGAGATAAGAGTGCCTGGATGTTGAGGTTCACAGCCCAACCCAAAACACATCCAGAAGTTTTGACATGCTCCTCAGGAACATTCAGGGCTCATCCAGTCAAAAGGATACTTGTCCTCCAGGGAAGTGATGGAGTTCTGTAGGCAATTATTCACAAAACCCTGAACTGGCCAAGGAGCAAGACTCTCTCCATAGCCAGTCTATTTCCAGCAGAGAGCATAGCCTCTTTGAATGCCATCTAAAACTATTTTCTTATTCAAGGTCTCTCCAAGCACTTATTAAAATAATCAGATTAACAATTACAATGACCCTAGTGAAATGCAGCAGCTGGAAGATCTTTAGCAACAACTCAGAAAACATCCTTGCAAAATCCCACAGATCACAGATCTCTCAAAATTCCACACTTCCAAAGAGGTTCCCTTTACTGAGGCTCTGAACCATACAAAGGGACCATGGGAACACTACATCCACCTTGGACAGAGAGCAGCGAGATTCTACGCCTTGTCTGAACTGCCACTCTCTATCTGAGGCACTGAGAGGCAGGATCAGCTCTCTGCATTAGTACAGACCCTTGATATGATGCTTAAACCTCTAACCCACTAGTTCAGAGGGAAGAATTCTACCCAATAAACCTTCCTGACATGCAATAAAATAACACATTTATTTACTTGCTTGATCCCACCAATGTGCTGTTCATTTCGGTGATTGATAGAATTGGGTTATAATAAGCATACTTTATTATTGAAAAATTTAATTTAAGGTTTAAACATAAAACAAATGGTATTTTGAAATCTATTTTAATGAAGACTATCAAAACCATTCCATTGCCATAAGGGAAAAATTCTGTCTCCATATCTGTTATGTATATATGCATAAAATCTTCAGCCTACAAGTATAAGTCGCCTGTCCTTCTATCAATCCATCATTCTGAAAATAGAATGCAGAAAGCCTTATTTTTTCACTTAATTTTCATTAGATTCTTGAGGGAATTAAAATAACACAATAATGGGCAAATTCTGCCACTACAAATCCAAATGACAGCAATGAATCTAGTTACGGGTGGAATTTGGCCCAAACTCCAGCTGGGAGTGCCAGCTACAGAGCAGACACCCATCAAAGCATACTTAGAGCTCAAGAATGTCAGGTAGGTAACGAACACAGTTTAAAGTCATACAGGGATCTGAATGCTCTAATGTACCACAGGGGTGCTGTATTGGCTCCTGGTGTGCCCTGTGGCCATGGGCAAACCACTGCTACGTCAGTGCAGAGAACACCAACAAGGCTCTTTGCCTCTTAGGTCAGATCCCACACATGGCACTGTCCATCATAGCAGCACTCCAACTCATGGTTCTAAAGAGGGTTTGGTGGTACAGGGAAATAGAGGACTTGTGGTGTGCCTCCAGAGAGGCTGCCAGCCATCCAGACACACAGGCTTAGAGAAGTCTAGTGACATGATGTGTTGCCTGGTGCTCACAGTGATGGACCCAACACATCCATCATTGTCCAGGGGTGCCCCACACAGATGTTAGCCAGGCAATCCTTGCACACACCGTGCCAAGACGCACAATCCCTAAGCCCATCAGGACACCTCTGGTCTTCCAGCAGGAGCAGAGAGTCAACAGGTTCTGTGTATTAGCTCTCCTTTCCATGCACATCTTGCCATTCACCTCTGCCCCATGTACCCACTCAGAAAGAAGATTTGGGACGATATACTGAGAAAAGAACTTTCTAAAGCTTTTCCTTGGCACTTTTCAGAGACCTCCTCACAGTTAGTGTGGATATCGGCCTCCTCATCTTTAGAATAGAAAAGATACCTGTCATGCCAGAAGTAAATCCTGCTCCTGAGTCCATTTCCCTCTTTCCCCACACCTGGGAGGAGTAAAAGGCTGCAGGAGGTTTTAGGGAATGCATTCCCAGCCCTATCCTCTCAGCTGAGCAGTTGGAAGGTGTCTCCACCCTGATGGTGGCACTGGGGTCCCCATTCACCCTGGAAGGCTCATCTGCAAGCCCTACATCTAGTCACAAGTCCTTCCTGAGGAAAACCAGGCAGAGTGCTGACCCCTTAGCAAAGCATCTTCCCTGGGCAACCAAACACTGGGGTAGGTGAAAACATCTTCCCACAGCTGGCTGAGCTAGCCCCACTCTCCTCAAACCCCTTCTCTGCTCTTGTCCCACTGCTGCTTATTTGTGGGCACCGGCAGAGAACGTTGTTGTCATTGGGATGCATTTAAAGAGATCGTTGGTGAGTGCTGCTTGTTGTAACTGAGTCTGCAAGTTCAGCTTCAGCCATGTGCTGGAGTTCAAGGCTAGGGATTAGGGAATCCCTTTAAGGATGCTGGGAATGTTCTTATTCACCTATCCCTTTTCTTTTTTTTTTAAATCACCTCAAACCAGAGCAGCACATGAAAAGCACAAGGTGCTGGCTGGATAATAATATCCTTGTTGGATAATTTGTAAATGATTATCTATATTCTGGTTTGGTTTGCTCACTGCCCTGATAAGCCAACAGATTCCATTCGGCGGCGGGCCAGAGCCTTCCTACATTTCGCCTTTCTGCAGAGAAGAAATTTATCTTTGGAAATGACTTGTTCTTTCCCTGGATGTTCCTTTGATGCAGGTCTATTGTTTCAGCATAAAGAAAATGTATTCCTTTAACAGGTTTATGCCTTCAATGGAATTTGTGTAAGTAGGTTCCACTGCACAAACACAAAAAGCCCTAATAGATGCAGGCTGGGTCTACATCACGCCGTCAGATGTCAGGTTTGATGACTGATGGTACTTACACAGATTTACACAACAAAAAGTACATTAAAAGGACGTTAAGATTGTGAGTCAATGTCACAAAAGCATGGAAATTCACATTTCAGGATTTAAACATCCAATATTGACATGGAATGCTGAATATTAAAATGGGATCCCATTAGAGTTAAGGCACTGAATAATTTTTAATCTAGACTATTAATTTCCTGAAATTTGTTGTTCTCTCTGCCTCTTATGGCTTTCACATTTTTAATTAAGTTTTTGGTGTGTATGTGTCCTTGTCTTGTAATTTCTAAGTTACTCCTTCTGTGTCTAGTATAATTACATAATATATGCAGCATGTATGATAGCTTAATTGGAAATGTTAACCACAATATGTATGGAAATCATAAAAACCTTCGGGAAACTTTGAGAGTAAATGTTCCTATAGATTTACCAAGGTTATAAATGGTTGTTTCCAGTGTTATTCTCTAATAAAAACAATTATATTTAACACCAGCCCAACTTGGAGTAAAATTATGAATAATAAGAGGAATAATTAGCACTTCCAGAATCCTTATCACCACGATATTATTGGTTTCAGATGGAAAAACAGGTTTAGGGGTTAAGTGACTTGCCAAAGGGCTGACTTCGAGACAGTGTAAAAGGAAAGGAAAAAAAAAAACTCCAAATTGCCACGCTTAGAAAACCTGTGCCTGGAACCAGGCTCAGGCAGCAATATTAAACTCCCTCTCTTTGATGGCTTGACCCCCCCCTCCCCCACATCTCTGGCATTATTCTTACAAACCCCTTTTGGATCCAAACCTTTCAGATGTTGAATTGCTCTTAGGAGATGGTGAGCGCTAAAATAAATGGGAATTGAAGGTGCTTAGAAACGTGCACAGCCAGAACGATGTCAAGTTAAAAATAGTCAAGTAAATTGTATTTTGAACATTTTCTTGTGTAACATTCTAAAACAAAACAAAAAAAAATTATCCCCAAGCCTCCACCTCTTCTGCCAGGCCTTACCCTGGCCCGAATTCTCCCTGGCAATTTTATGAGGCTTCTGAGCGAAAGCACATAGCGTAGTGAACCCAATGGCTGCTGCAACTTTAACCAGCAGCCTTACAGCCTCACTGCGAGAGGAGCAGGAATACACAAGTTAAACCAGTGGATAAAAAATCTCCACTGTAATGACTATTTGCCACACTCTGGAAAGGGGCTGGGACAGCTTAGGAGGAAAGGAGAGGAGCGCTGGGAGGAAGGCAAAGTGCAATGAGATAAACCAGGAGCCGCTATTTGGAATACAATTTACCTTTGCTAATTCCATTTCTCTCTCCAGAGAAGTGAGGCTCCATCTTACAGCATAGTGCAGCCATTTTAAGTCCACCAAGAACAAACTAAACAGAAAAGAGTATTCTTCCTCAAACAGACCATAATATTGGTTCAAATGCTGATGGGAGCTAAGTAATGGCTAATGGATGATTAGGGCAAATATCAATTTAAAAAGTAATTTTTTTTTCAGTATCTCAAGACTACTCTGTAATTCCAGGACCAAAGGAACTGCCTCTCTCCAGAAGCACTCCCACATTAACATTTTCGTGTGAAATAGGTATTAAAATACCCCAGATGTGCATAGGCACTTTATGTTCAAAATACCATCATTTCTCAGTTTCCATTTTTGCTCTTATTTGCTCTCCTGCCTTTATATTGGACTAGAAGGAGCAACCTCTCCCTTCCCCAACACGAGCCAGTGCCTGGGAGCCTGCCATAATACCAGGGTATCCCACCTGTCTCTGGCATCCAAGCAGGAATGGGACAGCAGCAGGTGAAAGAGCCTAAACCACAGAGAAGACACCTGGGGAGTAAAGAGAGGAGACGCAAAGATGAAGACAACGTGCAGGAGTTTTAAATACATCTTGGTGAGAAATGCACCTTGGATGTAGCAGATGCCAGAGGCTCATGCTCTAACATGCAGATGAAGGGAACACACTATCATCACAGTGTAGGACCAGAGGCATGAGGCAAAGGGCATCACTGGCATGGAGTCCCGAGGAGTTTTTCCAGGGTCTGAGGAAAAGCTTGTGTGTTTATTTATCTGCTCCCTCTGTGGATAAGGAATGGATGGGTCTGATATGCTCTGGAAGGAGTATCAGGTTGTGAGAATGACAGGGAGTGCACCAGAGATAAGGCATGCTCAGGAAACAATGGGCTTTCATGGAGCTATTTCATGTCCCTAGATCAGAGTCCACTATTCCTCTTCAGTTACTTCTAAAACAGGGTTTGGAGAATGGAGGGGATGTTTCCACTGAAGGGTGTTGTCTAAAGGGTATTTGGGGTGGTTTAGCCTTTTCCTCCTCATCAGAAAGCCAAGAGAATGCAAGTTACTAGAAGAGGGGGGGGGGCGTTTCTCATCATAGCCAAAATCCTGTGTTTGAAATTTGGACACAAGATAAACTAAAATGTGAAAGAAAAGAGCTGAAGAGGCTGTGCTCTGACTAGATTTTCCCATCACCCTACAAGACCCTTCCTCTGTAGGGTCCCCAAACCCTCTGCCCCAAGCAGCTCTTGGAGCCGAGATGCTTTCTTCTGAAGGGGTTAAGGGGGTTAAAATTTGGGTTGATATCAAGAAATAGGATTCAGCCTCTGTTTTGACTAAAGACAGCACTCTGGGAATGGTGGCAAGCACTCTTCATTCTGAACTTCAGCAAAATACCATTATCAATAACATCAAAAAGCTATGTTTCAGCAGACAAATTGTTATGAAAGGAAACAATTGCAAACCTCACCGGTCCAGCCCTGAGCCGTGGCTCCTCTTCCCACACCGCCAGGCAGACACCAATTCCTCCTCCCCAGCAAGGTTGAGAAGGGCACTTTATTCTTTCCAGGTGTCCTGCACTGGTTTATTTATGGTCTCACTTTCTTTCTCGGTGCAAGAAATCCTAGCTTTTAGCCAGCTGTAAAGGATTGGCAAGATGCATTTGTAAGGGGGAAGAAAATTAGTGACCTTTTTTTCTCACCAACCTTTGCCTACCTTATTAGGCAGGGAATTTTCCAGTGCACTTCTACAAGTCCTGCAGCAGCCTCGGCCTCTGACCTGAGAGCAGCAACATACGAGGGCACTCAGTGCTGTAGTCCAGAAGCCAGCTGAAACACGGTCACATTCGATAAACCTGGGCTCTGGCATTGGGAGAAGCTTCCCATGAGGAATGAAAAGCACAGGCTTGTATTTATGTTCTCAAGGGTTCTGGCAAAACCTCAGCAACCTCACCCGAAAATCCCAGGAGCTACTGCTGCTGCTGCAGCCCCTGCTCAAGTCACCTTCTCCCATTCCAAAGTCGCTGTCAAGGTGGCATGGACAGAAAAGTCCCTGGCAGTGCCCACCCATGCAGCATCAGATCAACCCAAAATGACATTCAACAGCTACCGCTCCTGCACCAGAGCCCACTGACTCTCCAGCTGGATGCATTTCCCTGTTCAAAAATGCAAATGTCACATTCAGGAAAAGCCACTTGTGCATCACAAGTTGACCCACTAGCTGTGAATTCACACTCAGAAACACAGTGTCATTTTATTTTTTGCTGGAAAAGCAAACTCAGGGCTCAGGGCATCTGTTGCAACAGCTTCATAAAGCCCAGAATCCCTGTGGAACCAAAACCAGGTGAAGTTCAGCAGCACTGGATGGAGCCCATAGTGTCTGCGCTCACCGCAGAGCTCCTGCCCAGAGCCCGTCCTGCAGCAGACCAGGCTCTCGATCATCAAAAAGATGACGTGCGAAATGTGCTGAGAGCTCAGTTTTGAAACAGAGAAGCTTGAAGGTCCTGGAAAAGTTGTTGTTTCAAAGAAGATTAATCTTGGGTTTATCAAAATGAAGTGTCAGATACCTTTATGCATATGCTAGAAAGACCTTACCCTGCTCGGTTAATGGTAGGTTATTCCTTTTCTTAGGCTGTCAACTATTGTTACTGATTGTTAATAGCATTAATATTTCCATCACTTAATTTATTTTATTAATCCCATTCAGGTTTACCATTACCAGCATATGAACTGTAAATAGCAATAATAATGCCATCAAGGTTAATATCAGCAATGCTGAAGGGTATTATGGAAAGCACAGCCTGCGAGAGGCAGTGAGACAGGCGCCTGTAAAGCCTCGCCTGCGATGGCGGGGGGTGGGTTAAACAAAGGTCTCACACAGATTTACGGAATTGTGTTATCTTCTGGAAGAGGTGAAGATTTAATACCAAAAGCCTCCTTTAAATTTCCTCTAATGTTCCTTTCTAGCCCCCGACTGTAAAAATATCGCCAGAGAATATTCTTATTTGTAGCTTAAATTATTAAAAGTCTAATAGCGGTTTCAGTTTTCTTCTAAAAGCAAAGGCAAAGGAAACAATTTGTCAACTTTTAAATCACAATGTGCAGGTGTTAGGGTGAGTGCAAACTGTGCAAGGAAAAGCTCTGTGTAAGAGAGCACAGGACAAACAGAATTATGGATGTTCCCCCATGCCAAATGCTGAGGTGGGAATGGGGATGCAGCCAACCAGGGGATCACAGCCATGGTCCTGTGCAGACGCAGGCTCAGCTCACACAGGGTTTTGCAGATATTTTGGCTCCTGGGGGCACAGCTGCTGCCCAGTCTCCCCTCCATCAGGGGCTGTGATGGGACCAGCTAGCAATGGGAGGATGGGGGAACAAATGTCTTCCATCCCAGCTGGAGAGGCTGCACACAGGATGCACTGGCATGGGGCTGAGCGTTCAAATATCAGCGATGTCTCTGGGCATGTGGCACCATCACCCAAGACACCCAAAAATATCCTGTGGGGCAGATGTGGCATGAACAGCTCTTGGGGACAGGTCCTGCGTGGTGACCCTGATACTCGCAGCATGGGCTGCGCTGGATGCTGAACCCTTCTAGTAGGGTAAGTGGGGGCATCTCTGGACACTCCTCTCCAACAGTCCCACCACAGGGCAAGCCCAGGGCTCAGTCAGGTGTGTGTGCCCATAGCATGGCTGACCAAGGAGAGCAGCCACCCCGGCAGCAGTAAGCAGCCTGCATTATTCAGTCCCTCAGAAACAAAAATGGATCTTCTAGCTAAAGGTTTATCAGCAATTAAAAGGCAAAAATAACTTCATGCAAACTATCATTCTTGCAACTGGGAGTCTCACAGCACAGTGAGAGGACGCAGGTCCTGCCTGTTTATCACCATGACAAACAGGTAAGTAGTGTGGGGTGCCAGGGGAACCACCCAGGGACATCCCTGTTATGGAGCTGGCTATCTAAGGAAATGTTTGCAAATGCTGCTTCGGACAAAAAAGGGGTAAAAGAGATTCAGGAACAAGAATTTAAATCCTATAGGAATTGCAGGAGAATACGGAAGCAGCCAGTAAAGAGGCCACTGAATAGAGTAGTTGATGGAAATCTGGAGAAAGGCTCTCTTTGCCCCTCTGGGATGGATTTCTGAAGGTAAAGACCACGTCAGCTTCCTGCACCCAGACAGGGTGATTTAGTATTCACACCACTTTATTTGGGAGGAATCTGTAGAAGAGTTGGAGCTATAAAATACCTTTCTGCTCATTTTTCATGGATGCTGCTGCAGAGGTTGCAGGAGTCTGCCAGGGCAGAGGATGGAAAAGGACATTTGCCATAGAGGAAGGCTTCCTCCTGCGGTAGGAAGTGGCCCATCAACACAGACCCTCCTTTCTTTGTTACATCTGCCTTGCCTTCCTCGAAGAATTAAATTAGATATACAAGGGGGAAAGAGAGAGGGAGAGGGGGAGAGAGGGAGGGCAAGGGAGGGAGAGAGAGAGACGAGAAAAAAGGCTCAGGCAGGAATATATTTCCTATGTCTGGATAAGGGGAAGGATTCGAGGTAATTGCTTGCTTTTCTCATTGTTCTCAGCTGCCAAGCAGAGATTCATAGAGTATCTGCAAAGATCTCTCTCTTTTTTCTTTTTCTTCTAATTCTTCACCCCCCTCCACACCCTCATCTACCCGGATCCCTATCCCTCCCCTTCCTTCTGCTTATTCCACCCTAGGAAAAGAAAAAAAAAAGAAAAGAAAAAGAAAAAAAGAAAAAAAAAGTAATTTGTCTGGTTTATTTATGATGCAATGAAGGTATGCTGAACGCATCAGGATAACCTGACACTGGTCAAACTATCTGTCAGCAAAGAAGAACTGCCTTCATACTCCAACGAGTGCATAATTTAACCATTTCTCTACCGGAGGGCAGCGCGCCACCATCCATTCAAAACAAGAGAGTTTGTCACCTCTCCCTCCACAATAAAACCCAGTTTGGTTGCACCCTGGCAAAAAGCAGCATTTGAGGGGTTTTCAATCAACCCTTTATCTTCTCATTTTCGCTAGTCACATACAGATTGTCTGCATGTAATAAAATTTCTACTTGGAAAAATATAACAAAATTATTTCAGATATTCATATGAAAGCCAGGTCCCAAAACAAGATGGAACACACAAATCTGCCAGCTATGAAACCAATTCAGGATGGATTTAGGACCCAGATAGAGCCAGACAATTGGATGCTGAGTATGGGGAAGAAATAGTAATGCCTCAGGTCTGAAAGAAGTACATCTAATCCCATCCTCCTGATGCACAGGGAGGCAACAGCTTCAGTTCGGGAAGAAAAGGCAACGCATCCAGTGAGCAGGGTAACAGGAAAACAGGAGTTACAAGAGGAGAGAGAAAAAAAGACATTATTAGTAAATAATATTCTAAAATACTCGAGATGTGAACCAAGAATTTAAAAAAAAAATCAACATCACAATGGCTTTAAAAACAAAAAAAATTAAAATACCAAACCAACCAAGAAAAACCAATCCAGGCAGAGCCCTGCTGAACCAGGATGGAGCAATGAGGGGAAAGGAATTGCGAGTTGCATTCCCCATTTTAAATCAGTCACAATATCTTTCTCCCCTCCTGACCTGGCGCAGCAAGAAGCCTGTGTGACAGTGTGCTGCCAACACCTCCTGGCAAAAGAGCCATTTCCACCCAGACTCTGCCGGCAGCTCCCACCGTCCCATGCCCCACTGGCATCCCTGCCATGGGCAAGGGAATGGGATGATTCCCGTTGATCCGGCGGGTCCCCACGTCCCCGCAGCAGGGTAACTCCTCAGAGGAGATGGAAGGGACATGGCAAGTTTGAACAGATTTTTGATATCCTCATGAAAAACAATACTCCCCATTCGGCCCGGAGCCGCGAGTTCCCGCAGAGGGAAGCCCTGCCAGGCAAGATTGCCTGTACAGGTGGGGTTGGAGCAGGCTGGAAATATCCTGATGTTTAATAAATGACAGAAGAAAGTCTAAAAGATAAAAAGAGGTTTTGCGATACAATGCAAGGCGTGCAACAGGGATCAGGGAAGGGACTCTGGAATAAGGGCTTTGACGAATAGCTTCTGCTCCTGATCCTATTTATTTCTGATGCACACCAGCAGTTGCCTTCCACTATAAGCAAGCAGGAAAAGATTTTATGAATGGGAATATCTATAGGAAGAGGGAATGTAAAATGGAAGGGAGATAATAGGAAGGGTCGGGTCAAAGCCAAGAGGCGGTCCCCGGGACAGGCGAGTGACAGCCACCACTGCAGGCCACCCTCGCTGGCCACTCACCCTGGGACGGGGATGCTGGTAGCCTCATGCCCTGCCCAGGGGCCACCTACCTCCCCACACTCTTCTCCAGCTGCTGGGCTGCTCATATCCATCATTTTGGGAAGAAGGGATGGCAAAATTAAAATCAGTTTTTATTCTGCATTGCTGAGAAACCAGCACTTGGAACTGACAGAGATTTTCCTTTGTGAGATTATTTAGGAGTCAATGGTTACAGCTATATCCTGTACTCCCCTCTAACTACACATGTATGAAATGCACATTAAGATAAAAAGATATACATTTGGCAAAACATTTAAAAAAAAGACATATTTTGGACACAGGGAATAGGTTTATAAAGGGAAAGATTCTGTAGAAGAGAGATCAAAATAAGGCACACGATGCTGGCTGGCTGTCACTGGGGAAATCCCACATCCACACAGAAATGATGAACATTCTGATGGTTTTCACACAAAAATTGCTCCATAACAATTAGTGGTTTACTTTCTTGTTCACTTCTACTTTTTCACTACAGAATGAAGAAATAAGATGACATTACAACGAGCAGCCAAGCTCCTTTTAATTCTCAACCATTTTAAAATGCAAAGATATAAATCGAGATCAATCCAGAAAGCTTTGATTTTATTGTCAAATCACAACTAAAATTAAAATTAGTTAAAACCATTTAAATTTCTTAAGGAAAAGCTACAATCATATTGAAATATTCTGTGCCTGTTTTTAACTTGAACCAATTTTTTAAGGCTGTAACAAACCTGCAAACAGGATGCTAATACCTGAAACAGTTGCATTAATTTAAATGTAGGAGCCCAAATAACATCATTATAATTCTGAACAGGTTGTTTTATCTCCTCAGATCCAGAGTTAAAACCTACTAAAATAAAATTACAAGAGCCTTTTCAGCAGACAAGCCCCTTCAAAAGAAACTGTACAGTTTTTGTTCTGGATTTTGAAGAGTTCCTAATTTGTGTTTGTGAAACAGTCAGGATTATTGCAGCAGAGAGATGGGATCAGTTTACCTCCGCCCGAGTCTCCTGCAGAAATCTGACAATCCTCCTCCATCAGCTTCTCTTTCACTCATTGCTCTGCCATTTTGTTGTTGCTTCTTTTTCACCTGACTCGGCCCCAGAGAGCCCTAACCACACCTTTCAAACCAGGCTGCACTGTCCCAAAACAAAATCTGCTATTAAAAGCATTTGTAAGTGTCCCTCCTCCCCGTAAAGCAGAGCTGTCTATACGCTGGTGTGAGGGAACTTGCTTCAAATCACTAATATTTTACTCTGATCAGGGATTTGAAGCAAGTGAAAATCATACTTTGTAAAACAAAAAAATTCCTATTCCTTTACGGAATCCTGAAATTTTAAAAGAAAAGTAGAAAGTATTGGCAGAGAAAACAAATTAAAAGGGAAAGAAAGAATTAAACAGGTATCCAAAAGCAACTCCAAAAAGAAATTGGCAGTTCTCCTTGGTGATGTGAACAGGGTTTGGATTACAGGCTCGTCTACTATCCAGAGCTGCCTTTAAAGGGCAATGGATATTTTTGTTTACCTGCTCCTTTGGTGTATATAAAATCAAATAATAAAAAGCAAGTCCTATTAAAATTGAAACGCATCTGCAAGGGTTTTTTGCCACCTTTGATGAGTTATAGGCACAGGAAAGAGCAGGACCATTTTCCAAACTGTTTTAGAATAACTATCACCAATTTCTCTAATGTATTTTCAATGGGAGCTTGTTAGTAATACCGGATCTTTTTTTCTCACAAACTCCAGAATACTTAATACCTAAAATGTTTTATCATTTGGCTACTGAGTATTTATTTATCACAGACATGTATTTTAGAGCCTCACAAGGAGAGATCCTGATATTTCTCTGGGCTGAACTCTTTGTACCTCTATTCCTTTCTCATATATAAGCATGAAAGAAATTCAGTTGGACTAAAAACTGCTTTTCAGATGCTGTGCTGGGCAATACTTAGGTGGCTACAGGCTAGCCATCATTTGGTGTATTTTCCCTACTCTGTTGTAGGCTTCTCACATTTTTGGATGCTGGTTTAATTAAGGCATTTGCCTCTCTCATCCTCAATGCTATTAAATTTTAAACCAGCCGCGCAGCCTTGCCTTTTTTCACCCTTTTTGATGATTCCTACCCGTTCCTGCAGCAGTCTGGGCCCCATGCCCCAGCACCCTCCGTCCCTCCAGCCTGGCCCTCTTGCTCCCCACACTTATGGGTTGTTGTTGTTTTTTTTCTCCTTCTCCTTAAATCTCAGCTGCTCTTTCAGCTGGCCTCATGCACTACAAGGGAATAATTTGCTTTCATAATTTAAATTTTTTCTATGCCCACGTCTGCTGGCTCGTGGGGGATGCTCTGGGATGCAGGCAGAGAGGCTGTGGCGCAGCGTGGATGGCGAGTGCCCTCTGCAGGAAAACAACCCCAGCCCAGCCTGGAAACACCCTTAAAGGAGGAGAAAACAGAAGCAAACCAACTCCTGTGTTATTATTTTTATTTTTTTTTTACTCATTTAATTATGACATAGTACCTCAGTGCTGACAGCTGCAGGGAGTGTTGCTGGGCTCTGGGCTGAATTCTCCTCCAAGGTCCTGAGCTGCTCTGTCCCGTCCCACCCCACCCCACCCCATGGGCCGTCCCTCTCCAGCTGCCTCCAGCCACCCTAAATACAGGAGCAGAGCTAAGAAGAATGTTCATTTGCAAGGTAATGTTTTATGGCAGGCTCTAAAATCCTTGCCACGTATTTCAGAGCACAGACACGCAGGATTCCCGCTTCTCCTGCGGCAGAGCTGCGCAGTTTGGAATTTTTATTGGTTTTTCCCCAAAATAAGCTCTTGAGGAAAGTCCTGTTCAGCCACCTGTGCAGGCTTGACAGCATTTGCCCTGTGCTCAGGCACTGCTCACCCTCCACTCTGAACACCAAATTCTGATTCACCTTGGACGTGTATATTGATAAAACCAATGCAAAGCAGCGGCCAAGAGAAAGCTGGAATGGCAGACTGAAAAGAAACCAACCCAAAACAAAGAGCACACTTAGGAGGGAGGTCTCTAATGGAGCAGGCCAGGGCCATCTCAGGCATCCAGGATGCCCTTGACTCCAAGGCCAGCTCGGTGCAGGGACCCAGCTGCTGGGTGTACCTCGAGCTGTGCCTGCGTTCCCCCAGCGCGGGCGTGGGCATTGCGGAAGAGGGTGGGATTAGGGAAAAAAGCATGCTCTAAAGGGAAAGCATTTCGAAAGACGTCATGAAATGAGAATTTACTAGTCTTTTCCAAGAGCTAATAACGCCTGTGCAGCACAATAGGCATCGCTCACCGTGCACAGACAGGACTCACAGGCTCCTTTTTTTTTGTTCCACCTCCCCCCCCCTCCCTTTTTAAGAACACAGCTTATGCAAACCTCACCACGGACTTTTCCTTGAGACTGTGTATCGGAGCAGCAGGGGGGCTGATGAAGTGCTCATTTTTTTTACATCAGTCTTATAAATTGCTCTCCCCATTAATTGTTTCCATGGAAACAATGCATACGGCTTGCATGGGGATCCTGAAAAATTTTTAATGGGATTCTTCCAAATGTGTAGGAGAAGGGGGGGGGGAGGTAGAGTAGGTGCTTTCAAACCCCTCAGAAAATATCCAGCACAACTTCCAATGAAATGTGCAGTTAATTGCTCGTTTCCCAATGTTGCTAGACTGAACCCAGATTAAATCAAGGATCTGAAAACATTATTCAAATGACCAGGAGGAAGAAAAAAAAAAAAAAAAGAAACAAAAGGGCAAGTACAGATTACGTGACAGCAGAGACGAGAATTTTCAAACACCTCCTAGCAAAACACAGTCATGAGACCATGACCAAGTAACACTTCTTTAATGTCACAGCCTTAACTAATAATTTAAGCATGAGCAGTCCTTGATAACCCATCAGATCTTCTGACAAACACTGTGCTCCTCGCAGAATCCCCCAATGCTGCTCTGACAGGGACAGCAGTAGCTACACAGGGGCGGCAGACAGGCACCCCCCCATCCTCTCCCCTCCTCTGCTCTTCCTACGCCTGAGAGGATTTTTCTTTTAATTTTTTTTTCCCCAGCAGGGAAAGTATTTGTATTACAGGGTATGAAACTAGTCCAACATGCAAGCACATTTAATTTGGAAAATGTGTGGCTAAATGCCACTTGTTATGGGATTAGTTAACAGCTGCAAGTCTGCTACTGTGGAAAGATTTAAAAAAAAAAAAAAAAGCAAGCAAAGGGTTTAACTGAGAACTGGTATGTGCTGTCTCCCAGTTTGCTCTGTGTATTTTCAAGTCACATCCAGTTTCCTAGCCCTCTATGGGGTTGTCCTCACTTCACTGTCAGCTGAAGCTATCTAGACTTAGATGAACTCCTCTCCAGTCAGTTTGCTCCGGGTGGGAGCCGTCAGGGTTGTGCAGCAGCCCCTGAGCTGCCAGGCCTGTGTGGAGGAGCCTGCACAGCCCCACAGCGTGACCAGCACCAGCAGCAGCTCCAGCCTTGCACCAGCAGCCCCAGCAAAAGCAGCCTTTGGCTCTGGCTAAAGACACGCACAAGCATCAGGTTACTGGCAGCTCTCAGGTTCTACCTCAAGCTGATCAGGCAGTGAAGACAGGCTCTAAATTACTTGTTAAAAATACTGTACTCGTCCTGAGTGTCCTACAGTGTCCTCCAACACTAAGTGCTGTTAATGAAGGAGAAGATCGTCTTTTACACATCAGTCACATAAGGCAAACCCACCAGTCACTTTATTTCTCCCATGCGCTGGGCCATGACCTCCCTGCATGAGCGCTAACAGATATTTTCATAACGAAGCCAAGAAGCAGATTTCTCGACCATTCCTCATGCACCCTTCGCCTCCCTCCCCAGAATGTTTCTCATTAAGTATCATGTTGCATGTTGCTGTCCTCTTTCCTGCTCAGGAGTATCTTCTCTTGAGCCTAAGGCCTTCCTTCACCTTAACTGTTGTGTATTAACTGCAAACCAGGCTCTCAGTGCCGGGCTCAAGGAAAGACATGGCTCTGGAGCGAGTGGCCAAGAGCTGGGAAGAAAAGCCACCTCCTTGGGGAGGAGCCGCGGCAAATCCTCGCTGTGGAGGTGTGAGGATGAGGATGGCTGTAAGGGGAGGAAATGTGCTGCTGAGCAAGGCAGGGGCGGCTCAGACAGTGCCATTTTCCATTCTGGCCTCTGCATCTCGCTGCCCCTCAACCTACAGCAAACCAACCCAAAATGTTTTCATTGCAAAAGCCATAAGGAAAGAGAGAAAAGTCTCTCTTTGTCATCTCAAGTGACTGGTGTTACACAAATTACCTTGGTGGAAGGTGCCACTTATTGAATCTATTTGTCTGGAGGAAAAGAGGACCTCTTGCCTGGCTCGAGGCATAAGATGCTCAGGAATCCTGATGACCTTTGGCAAGGAGAGGGATGAGGGAGCTGGTGTCAGGCCCCCAAGCTCAGAGAAATCATGTTCAACAGCAGGGAGTGGGAAAGTGATCCCTCTGTGCAGCTCCTGCAGGAGACCTTCACTGGAAGCCCTGCCCCAGAGGTGCAGACTGACTCCAAAAACTGCCTGCTTCACTGAAAGTTTCAAAGGGCTTTCCTCAGCCCTAGGATGCTGGAAGTTCATCTCTTCACCTTAGAGCAAGTAAGAGAAACCACAAACAGTGCACCAAAGAAAAACTTTGCCCTTGAGTCCAGAGGGGAACCTGCACAAAGCCCGAGACAGCCAAATCTAACACACAGTGTGCTCCTGATGGGCATAAAAACATTTCTTCACAAGTAGACAGCTCGGCTGCTTTGATGTGATCCCAGGACTCAGCATGTCCCCTCTCACCGCTGCCGTTCTCCTGTTCCCGCATCATCTCCAGACACCTTCCAGGAGATACAGTTCAGCTCTGGCACCATCACCCTGGACACGGCACAGAGAGAGGATCAGTGCAGGGAGGAGCTCAGGAAGCTCAATTTCCTTTGCAGATATAAAGCATTTCAGCTTATAATTTATCCTGAAAATATGATTACCTGGGGGGATACATTTTGATGTGGCTAATAAGTAGAAAAGTGGCAACACAGTGGTGTATCTGCTCAGGCCAGTCTCTGCAGAGCTGCTGCTAACTGTATTCTAGCTGATATTTGTTTTAATCCTGCATTTATTCTCATAACTTATATAATAGAAATGACACAAAGCCACATAATATGGCAGGAAAATCTCTCTTTGGTTGTTTCTTTTGGATACTGTAAACTGATTTCTTTCATGTTATACACACACATACAATCACACTGTGCTGACAGACACCCTGCAATTATGTGGA
The DNA here is from genome assembly GCA_013399015.1 of Galbula dea. Taxonomy (NCBI): domain Eukaryota; kingdom Metazoa; phylum Chordata; class Aves; order Piciformes; family Galbulidae; genus Galbula; species Galbula dea. Next base: position 131,920 of record VWZX01002531.1, on the reverse strand, counting down.
CAAAGATGGATGCTACGCAGCATTTTTCTGCTGGAAATGATACCCTGAAAGGGGGAGGAGGAGAGTAATTGGGAGTAAGTTTCTTAAAATCACATTTCAGCTTTATCAGTGCCAATTCCTTGACCCCAGCCTGAGCCAACGTGCATCTGCATCGGTAAAACTGAGAGCTGACTTTGTGCAGAGGGAAGGTTTTCGTTCCTGAAGATCGGTCAAACTGGCATCACAGCCAGGTTCCTCGACGGCTGCAGCTTGGTCTTGTGGTGGCCACAGGGGACACTGATGAAGGGAGCAAGAGCAGGATAATCATATGGCCTCCAGCTCAGCCTCCCTGTCCCCAGCTGTGTGAGCTTCGGCCTCTGCAGTCAGAAGTTGCAGTTGCATCTTTACGCTTTACAGCCCCTGATGGACTTGTAATATCGGTGCTTGGTGCGTAGGTTGTGCTGAGACAAAATACTGGCAGAGTGGCTGGAGAAGACCTTTACAAGGGATCTTTAAACAGCACTGGGGATAAAATGCCTATTTGTAGCTTTTAAGTGTACCAAGACCTAACTCACAATGATAAGTGGCAAACCAGCATGGAAGCTCCTGGAGCCTTACAGAGCTGTGTTAGCCACAATTTGCCATTTCATTCACTGAACAAACATCCTCCCAAATGAAAGCAAAATAAGCTGTTACCTTTGAGCAAGCAAGTGTCCAAAAGCTACACCTGAGTTTGCTCCAGACACTCCCAACCCTGGGCACCTGTGAATGGTTACAGGAGACAGAGACATGGAGACTTATGGCCCTAGACCTGCAAAGAGCGAGAGCACATCTCAGCTTCACGCACATTAGCAGCTGCACCAGGACCTGAACATCACAGATGCTAAGAGCGGAAAGCAGAGTGAAGAAGAAAGCTATCATTTCCTTAATTTTATCTTAAAAGGGTCCAGGCTGGGCAAGTTCTGGTTTTCACAATTCTACAGCAAAACTTTCTTTTTACCAACATTCCCTTTTAAAAGTAACCAAGTCAAAAATCACTGTTACCAAGGCTGGAGGTTTGCAACCTCCCTCCCCCCAGGGAGGCTTGTGAAGCTTTTTTTCCATTTGTCCACATTTAAAACCAGGTCCACTTTAAGAGAAACAAGTGAGAAGTAGGTTTTACCATTTCAGAAATGAAAGGCATTTACCCTCAAGACAGTAAACTAGATCTTTTAAACCTTTCTGATGCAAGAGAGGAAATGGGAAGTTTACAAAAGTAAGGCTCCAGCCCTGCACATACAGACCTGATCCTCCTCCTGTGTATAGTTCACCGAAATCAATAGGATTTCTCACCAGCGAAGCCACAGACACACATAAGTGTTTCCATATTTGAATCTTGTATCAACATTAAAGTTGTGTTAAAGGGGAAAAAAAAAGAAAAACATTCTTCAGAGTGAATTTTAAAGTTTGCCCAGTTTAAAAATTATTTATGAATTATGTATGTGCTAATGTTTTTCATCAAGTCATGTTATTTATGCACTTATTTAAAGACAATCTCCAGCTCACATGTCCTCAGATGCAGCTCAGATGTGGCTTCCCTGCCTGCAGCCAGGATTTACAGAGCCTGCAGTGGCAGCTGGGGGATGGAGGGGTGGATGGAGAGGGCAGCCCTGTACCAGGGAAGCTCCCAACACCCCTCTGCTGCCAGCGTCCCTGAGGTTATGGTGAAACCAGTTCCTCTGTTAAGCATCTCAGAATGCCCAGCCTATGGTGTCAAGACATTTATTTGCTCTATATCATGCTGCAAAGGGTCCTCAATATGGAAAAGCAACAAGTAATATACCAAAAGGACAGCAAGCAGTAGAGATCTGCAGGAATTACTCATACATGACAGAGGGATCACTTCCCCAAGGCCTTCCCTGCATAATCTTTTCTCCCACTTTATGAAGCCATACAAAGCAAATCCCAACTGCTAACCATAAAAAATGAGAGCTATTTGCTAGAGAGCTGATAATGTTTAAAAATATATAGTCAAACATCTTGCTAAGTGAAGGCATGATAAAGTAAAGTCCATATCTTACACTAACCTTCAAGGTAAAATTAATAATTAATTAGTAAAGCCAGGACATGGAATGATTGCTATCAATATTTTAATACTTCTACTGCTAATTTCATTCTCCCTCCATAATCTGCTTTCTGAAAAAGCAGGAGAGCTACGTGTGCATTTTCAGTGTGGTACTCTGCCTGGGCTGGGGTCACCACTGGAGAGGACACATCACCCAGAAGGGTGTCACAGATGTCAGTTCTGCAAGAAACAAAACCCCAAATCCAACATCCATTGCTTGGATTTTGTTCTGTGTGCTCAGCAAGTGCTCACTGCAGCTGTTCACTGCACTCCCTCCAACCCAGGGGCTGCTCTCATGAAGACAACAAGCAAAACCAAGCTGCTTCTCATGAAGATAGACAAAATGCAACCAAAAACTTCCCCGAGCATTAGAAATATCCATGTCCCTGTCCTGCAACTGAGCAAGAAAAACTTTGGCTGGAGAGGAAAACCGCTGAGAAAGTTACAAGGGGGCAAACCCAGGTGGGTGCAGAGGCCAGACAGGAGGAGGTCAGGGCACGGGCAGAGGCAGAAGCAGAAGCAGAAGCAGAGGCAGAGGCATGGCAAAGGCAGAGGCAGAGGCAGGGGCAAGGCAAAGGCACTGGCAGAGGCAGAGGCAGAGGCCTCTGCTGCAGAGTGGGGAGAAGGTGGGTGGGCGAAGGGAAGGGAGGTAACCGTTGCCCTCGACTATTGGGAAGAAAAGTGTGTCCTCGCCTGCTTTACTTCCTCTTTATTAGTCTAATGAGGCTGTTTCCTGGGAGTTTAATGACTATAATAGAGACAATTCCTTCCTTAACCTTCTTCACAGCCTGGAAGAAAAAGAGCCTCTGAAAGGGTGAAGCAGAAGACAGGAGCTGCCAGCAGAAAAGCAGTGTTTCAGACATCTCAGGACACTGGCACGTGGCCATGCATCCCATCCCCTGGGGTGTCCCTGTGCCACCACGGCATGCTGGTGTGTGCTGTTGGGGAGGGTCCCAACTGGCACCCACTACCCACCTGCCCTCGCCAACTGCCCTGGGAATCATGGAGCAGCACTGCAGAGTTCTGTTGCAGAAAAATTAGGAGCACATGATTAATGCCACATAAAATGTGTGGGTTACCAGCCCTTTGAAATCTTACCTCTTCATCATTTTCCATTTACAGCTTACTAATGAAATTAGATATGGTAAAGGGTTTCTTTCTTTCTTACTTAGTTGGGGGTTTTTTTCCTTAAATTGACTGTGCATTTTTTTAGAGTTAAATCAACATATTTTCCATTCCATATTCAGAAAGAAATCAGAAAATTAAATGCTGTTTGTTGGCTTTTTCTTTTGCTGCTAAGACATACTTCCATGGTGTTGCCATAATACATACAATGATTTACAGTATTAGAGGTACATCTGTCACTCTGTGCACAACAGATAAACCAGATCAGATTAAAACAACTCTTGTTAACTGGATTAGTCTGTACTGACCTAAAGCTGAAATGTGCACAAACCACATCAGCCTTCTCTTCTCCCAGGAAGGTGTACCTGTCTTAAATGGTAGACAGTAACACTGTTCTGCTCCTTGCCAGCTCTGGGGGGCTACAGGGGTAAGGTTGGACCTGGCAATCTGCTTCAACAACGTTTTGCAGCAATAGAGATTTTCAAAAGGTAAAGAGGCAGTGAGGATGAAAAGAACCAGATCTAAGAGGAGAAAATACATAGCCTATGAAAAAAACAACACAGAGCTGTGCTAACCCAACCAGAAGTCTCTCCTAGCTCACTTCACTCATTCCTGCATGATACAGACAACTGTAAAAGCAGCTGCCAAAAAAGGGGATCTGCAGCAGAATAAACTAGTGCCAGAGCCCAAAGTCCAAATCACCACAGAATCCTCTACTAAATTCCTACTAACCAAGCCTCAGCACCACCTTAGTGAAGGAGTTTCCCTCGGCCGGTGCATGACCCATCACAGCTCTTGCCTGGGTGATCCCTCCCTCCCTGTGCCCTTGGTGCTCCTCAGGCAGAGAGCAACTTGCCCAGCACCAGGGAGATGAGCTCAAGCAAAGGGGGCACCTGCAGGGCTGGGAAGGGGCTGAGCACTGGGGGAAAGGGATAACTTTTTCATGTTTTGGTGCTCCAGCTCTGCCTTCCTCCCATGCCCAAGCCAGCACTCCTTCTCATCACCTCTAGAGCAGCAGAGAACCCAGGGGGAAGGAAATGGCAGCAAATGGCCATAGCAATGACACTACACAGCAAGCAACGGAAGCAAACATACGTGATGCAATCAACTGCCACTGTTTCTTACTTTGTTTAAGATTGTGACACTGCTAGCTTTCCTGACCTTCTCCTTCTAGGCATCCTGGAGTGGGTTTGGCACATGTGCCCCCTGTCAGGGGTGGTGAACATGCAGTGCTTGGGCAGCTCGCTGCAGGGACTGCTGGCAAACATCGTGTCGCCTTGAAACGGTGACCAGGCTGCATTTTTGCTATTAGCACAGCGCAAACAGAAGAGGATAAGACTCCAGGTTACTCAGAAACCCAGTTCTCAGGGTAGCCCAGTATTGATGAAACAAATCAGTTAAAACAGCACTGCTGAGTTCACAACTTGAATGAGGCCAGGAGACAATGTTCACGCTGGGGTTAAACACACACCATGTCCACATTAGTTACACATGCACCACCATCCAGGTGTGTTACACAAACACTGTGTCCACATGAGTTGCACACACACAGTGTCCAGGCAAGTCACACACCCCGTGTTCAAGTCCATTACACACCGTGTCCAGATGTGTTACCCACACACCATGCCCACCACAGCCCCAGTTCACTGCCTTCTAGGTCAGCTCTCCAAAGCTGCCTGCCTATAGGACCACTAGCTGAGTAGTGTCCAGGGACCACTGGGAGGGAATTCTCCACTTCCCTTTGGATCATGCTCTATTAGCAAAAAGGATTTTTTTGTGTTTACATAGCTGTTACCATACCCATAAATTGCCACTGTAAAAATGAAGGTGAAATGAAATAATTAAAGATGTTTCCCTCAAGGTTCTGATGGCAGAGTGGCCACAAAAGTGAAGGGATTTGTGAGCCTCGTGCTTTGTGAATCTCACGCCGTGTAGTTAGATTAACGCTCGCTTTTTCTGTGTGGCAGTGTGAAGGTTAGGACTCAGCAGTGAGAAACTGCACTCTCACTAAAATTCATATCTGGATATCCCCTTTGAATGCCTCCTGCGTGGTTGCTTTAAATAACCTGGTGTTTATGAGCAGAACAGAGGCAGGACTGTAAAGCAGGAGAGCCAAAGAGTTTGATTTCCAGGCAGTGATGAATGGCAGGGGAGGCCAGGTCACCCGGCTGCTACATCAAAGGGGTAGCTGAACTAACTAGCACACTTTAAGTTAGTTAAAATGCCATAACAATTTTCTGAGCTTTCCTTTTTTCTTACATTTAAAGAAATTATATATCATATTGCTGGCTTCAGCCGTGATTTCCTGGTCTGGGTGATGCCCAAGACTACAAAAGGCACTACCTGCTGGGATGGAGAGGAGTGTCTGCTCACGTTTTAGTTGAGACACGATGGGCTCCTACCCTCAACAAGAACAATGTCTTTTAAAGAGACAGAACAAAGCACCCACCTCCAACAACATGCTATTGTGCATTCCCACATCCCACACCGGCCCGCACTGCTTCAAAGGCATCAGGATTGAATTGTCAACTAATTTGCATGGTCTTGGTTTCTTCTGGGCTAAAACTATGCAGGGCCAGCCTCACCTGTGCCCCTCCTCTCTGTCCATGGAGAAGGAGGGACCAGCTGCTTTTGGGGCATCCTTTGGTAAGAGGGGTGAGTGCTGAAGCCTTGCTATAGAGCTGGACCAGACACAGGCTGAAGAAATAAAGTCATACGCTAATCATAGAATGTGTTGACTTAGAAAGGACCTTAAAGATCATCTAGTTCCAAGCCCTCTGCCTTGGGCAGGGACATCTTCCATTAGACCTGGTTGCTCAGAGGCCTGCCCAGTCTGGCCTTGAACACTTCCAGGGATGGGAGACATCTTGATCCTTCTAGGTAAAGAAGATACTCTGGGATGTGTGACTAACTGTCAGCAGTGTCGGACTCTAGTCTGTCTTCCTTTACACACATTATTTTCTCCCTTGTACATTACTCACTTCTTTTACTAAGTTATTTATCAAGTGTTACCTCAACAGTTAGCAAAGGTAAATGCAACCTCAGACTGACTCAGAAGAGCAAGATACAGTCACTGAACCAACACGTATTCACAAAACTGGAGCTCTTCAGCCAAGCCTCAGCAAACCCTGACAGAAAGCAACCAAAGCCCGGGCAGCACAGTCCCCTCCTGCACGCATGCCTCTCACTGCTCCATCCTCCAGCAGGAACGCATCGGAAGCATTTCTTCCAACACACATTTTCCTTCCTGGAGAAAAAGAACGGCATTTGGCGGGTTCATCGCTTCTTTGTGTATTTCTAACCCACCAGGACATCTCCTAGCTGTCCCCTGCCGCGCTCCAACCCGCGGGAAGCGAAGAGGCTGATGAACCCCCGTACGCTCCCGTGCCCGGGCGGATCCAGCGCACACGTTACGTTCCGTGGCAGGAGAGCAGCAGGGGGCAACCTCGCCCCGGGAACGGCCGGGAGACGACGCCGGGCAGCCCGCGGAGCTCCGGGACGGGCAGTGCTGCACCGGGACCGGGTGCCCTCCATCGGGGCCGTGCCTCGTTCCGGGACCTGGTGCCCTCCACCGCAAGCGGGCTGTGTTCCGGGGACGGGTGTCCTCCACCGGGGCCGGGCCGAGCCTAGCACCTCGGGAAGCCGCAGCTCAGGCAGGCAGGTCACCGCGGCGGTTCAGGGTCCACTCCGGGATAAACCCAGATTAAACAAACCGAAATAAATAAAATATAAAATAACATACACACACAGTGGCCCGTGCCGGCCTGGAGGAGGCTGCGAGAGCAGACAGACTTACCGGGGGTGTGCATTAACTTTGCCTGCAGGCACTTTTGAGCCCAAGTGCGTGCGGGTCGGGGACTAGCAGGTGTTTATTGATTTCAGAGTAGCTGTTGGGGGGTTTCAGCCGCAGAGCTACAGCACAAAGACATATGTAATCCGTATGGAACACTTGGAAAATGAAAGGCAACAGAACAGGTGGGCAGGACAAGGGAAGGTTCCACTCTCTCCCCAGTAAATTTTTCCTACTTTTCTCACATCATCAATATTAGGAAGAAGGAAAAAATTATTTTTTTAAAACCCGATCTCCCCTACAAAGGCCTTTGGTGTCAATGCAGCATCTGCCTCCGCAGAAGCCAGCCCACGGTTCCCCTCCCCGACCCATCCACTTAGTGGCAAGGCCCAGAGCACAGCACTGCTGATTCCCTATGGCTAAGGACGAGGTTATCCCAGGGGGGAGACTATGGTTTTCTGCAAAGCGAACAAAGCCACAGACCACAAGGTTAAAGCAGAAGGAGGAGGGAACACAATGAAGCCGTGGTGTAAAGCTGAGCAGAAGGACATTCCTGCGTGTCAGGCTTTCCTAAATTATCTCCTAGGTAAACAACCTAAAACTGGCCTCTTCGCTCAGACATCCACCAACTTGTTGCCATGGGCATTTTGCCTGGGTGAAGAATCCAAGCCTTCATCCTAGGTTTGCCCACAGCCCTGCCTGCACTGCCCAAGTTGTCCCTCACTGTGTCCCACCGCCTTCACCCCTTCTCCCTCTCCACGGTGACCACAAATCCACCTCCACTGCATTAGTCCAGCATTACCTTACCCAACAGAGAGGGGAGGGATAACATTGATCGTTTTCTCTGATTTTAAAAAGCGGGTGAAGGGAAAAATGAAAAAAAACACCAAGATGGGGAAAGCAGACAAAGAGACTAAATCAAACCACAGAGCAACAAAGGAGGAAAAAACAGGTGGAAGACGGGAATTGTTTTCTGAACCCCAGCTAAGTGGAGAATTGAAACCAGGGAGGCACTGCGAGAGGACCAAGGGATGACAGGGAGAGATGGCAAGAAACAGAAGGGCTAGATAAGTCTGAAAATGGCTAGAAAGAACAAGGGAGAGAGGAGACAAGAATAGAAACCTCTGATGTTGGCAGGAAATGTTATGATTCTAAAGATGAAACAACTTGTGGGGAAAGAAATTGGGGGGAAAATACCCCTGTGTATTTCCTAGGGGGAATTGGAGCAGCAAATGAACTGCAGAGGAGCCAGCTGCCGGACAGCACTGGGCAAGTTGGAATGGTGCAGCGTCCTCTGAAGGAGGATTCATTGTTAGGAAATGACATCCTTTCAGAACACTGATATATTTTTCAAAGCCTGCTCCAGCTGCAGCTGCAGATGTGGCTTAAAAACCCGAGCAGGAGGCCCATTCCCCCATGGCAAGACCATATATTCTATGGCCGTAATATTATTGCCATAAAGGGAATAGGAGAGATGGGGCAGGAGAGATACTTAAAAACTTCCAAACTCATTCGAGACGAGTAATGAGAGACATAGAAGGAGTTTAGGGGGAGGAACATGAGGGCTTTCTTACTTATCTATGGAATGACTATGGAAATGTTTATCCTGTGTATTTTCACTATCCCCTAGTATGTTGGGGGCTTTAATTCCTTTGGAGGGACGCCAGCACATTACGAAAAAAGTGCTGGGGAGAGGGAAGGAATATGTTTACTAGGAAAAAAAAACCTGCATTCCTTCAACCTTTCTGCAGCTTCTTAAAAAAATACAAAAAGCCTCCTTCAAACTGCTCAGTGCCATACCAATTTCCTGTGTAGACCTGAATATTAGTATATGTTTTTCTGTGTCTCCTAAGTTTCCCAAGTTACCTAATGCACACTCAGCATGAAGCATTTTTAAATGAGTTAGTCTTTATTGAATTATGATTTCCAGCAGTCACTAATAACAAAATTCAAATTGCTCCAGCAGATGAGGATTTTAAGAATGCTGAGAAGAAACTGAGTTTTTAAGAGACTCTAGAAGAGCCACCCACTGCTTGTGTATAGTAACCGTGAGCCTCTTGACAAAATACTTCAAATAGTTAATTAGATTTGCTAAAAAAAAAAATAATAATAAATCAGTCATTAGGAGTTACCACTCCAGGAGCCTCTAGATAAGGCTGTTACCAGTGCACCTATGGCTGCCTCAAAAGTGAAGCTAAAAAAAATTTAGTTTTAAAATAAAGTTTCAGGTTTTCCTCACACTGTCCCTGCAGTGGGCACGATGCAATTAGCCACACATCTGAAGGGGAAAGAGGAACTTTTATTCCATTAGGTCTTCTTTTCTACCTCAGGAATTTCTTCAGGCTGCTAAAAAGGCATTTTTCAAGCAAGGAATAATAGGGACGCTCAGAGCCTATCTGCAGTCCACAAGGCTGAGGACTGCAGATCACCTGCAAACTGAATTTGTTCTATTTTGTTAACCATTTATTTTGTCTTTACTGGCTGTTCAAAGGGAAGTGTGATAATCCCACTGTTCCTCACTTGCTCAGCAGGGAGTTTAATCTAATAAAGCTATTACAGCAGAATGGATTAAAGCAACGTGAAGCATTAGTAATTTGAGGAGCAGTTAAAGAATGTTAACGCTGAGGCTCTGCGCGTATTCTCCTAAAAACATGATCACAGAGATGAAAGCAGAGCTCCTACTCAATATGTCATTTTTCAGGCACAAAATTTAATTCTTTCAGCGTCCTCATCCAGATGTTTATAGTGAAGAGCTAGAGGCTGGCCATTATTTTACAACTGCTGAAACCAGAGGCTGACCAGAACATCCATGCTTTAGCTTACCTCAATTTTGATTAATCCCTCTGTTATAATAATATCTTTTTTAGACAGACAGATATGTGACCGAAGTCATCTGATACAGCATATTAGGATGAGATGCAGTATGAAAAGCTGAGGGACTTACTAACATTCCCTGTCCTTCCCCCCTCGTTGCAGCAGATGTGGAACACAGCTGCCAAGAGGACTGAAGACCCGCAGCGGTGTGGCCGGGTGGGTACGAGATGGAGGGCAGCTCCACACCGAGTGGGAAGGGTTTGGCTCCTACCCCATGGCCTGATCCCAAACGCAGGCAAACCACAGTGGTTTCGGCAAACAGTCGACCCAAGAGCTCCCCGCATGCACCTGTGCCAAACCTGCCCCTCAACAGCCCCATAGTGAAGACGTTAATTAATAACTGATGGTTACAAACAGGACTGGGGCTGCACCTCAGGAGGAGGCAGGAGAATTCAGGGCTGCCATGTCCCCATTCCTGAGCTGGGACTGCTGACAGCCACAGCCACGGGGACTAAGGCACCGGGTCCAGCTGAACAAAGTCAATAGGGAAGCGGCAATGCACCGTATACAGATGTTAAGTAAATTATAGACATCTTTTTACTGTCTTCGGGATTTAGCATATTATTGATCTTACCGTGAAATCAAGCTTTTGGGAGCAGGAACACAGTTAAAACCCCAATTCCACTGCAGATTCCTGGATTCTTTATCAATATTGTCTCAGCCAGGAAAGTGCTTATCCCAGGCTTGGCATTTTGTCAGTAAATAATGTACATTCACAACATCAGAGGCGGGTGTGCTCCCGGTCGCTCCCATTCTGCGCAGGAGGACTTGCAGCACGTCTCTGCGCTCACTGGGGTCACACGCAGCGTTTTAAGGAAGGACTACATTTCAAAAACTCAACAGCATTAAAACAAATGATACAGAAAACATGGTTTTGTCATAGCCAGGGAAATTCATCACTGTGTTCAGAGATGCTCCAGCTCAGTCCCAATTCCAGAGCTGCTTTGGCTCTCCCAGAAGAGGAAACTTTCTGTGCTCACAATAAACAGCAGTAAGAGCCCTAAAGGGATCAGTTGTGCACTGGATACATCGAGTCTTGTGGGGGGAAAATACCTGAACTCCACATCATTTCCAAAGCCTACTGGCACGGTCCCAGCCTGGAACCATATGACAAACCTCAGCCTGAACTTGAAGAAAAAGGAAAACAGGCACTGAGCATCAAGAGCTTGGTCCTCCTTTGCACCTCAGTGCTGGCAAGGACAACCACATCATCTGGCCTACCTGATGGCAATTAAAAGTGCTTTGCTACCCCAGGATTTAGGTCCCACCCTGTACCCGACTGTTCCCTACAGGACGAAGTTTAATGCAATATATATGTATATATACTTACAAAATCTAATGTAGGGAAATACGCAGTTGCACTTAGAGAGGCAGAGGTGCTTTAAGTGTCACTGACCATATCCCAGAGAACTTCTTCTGCATCATACCAGTAACAGAGACAGGTCTCCAGGATGAAATGGAGCAGAGCGTAAGGGGAAGGCTTGTGGTCAGAGCAGCCTCCAGCAGAGTTGTTCCTGCTGCACCTCACGCCACAGAGCACACTCGTTGGAGGAAGGCTAAGCCAGAGAGCTTCCACATGTCAAATATCTCTCTTTGCTGCCATAAATACTTTTCTAAATATGGGAAATGTCTTGAAACTCTTCTATCTGACAGTCTATATGTGCAATACATAGAATTTTCCGACAGAAAATGAACAGCTGAAATAGGGAAGATGGTCATTCTCTTAAAAGCTGGGAACTGAGAGAGTAAATACACCAGTGAGCATCCAATCCTGCACAGCCAGGGACATCAGGCTTGGGAGACGCTGCCCAGAGCCACTCACAATGACCTGTCCCAGGATAGAATCTCACAAATCCACCCAAGCCATGGGTACTGTCCTGAGGAATGACCATTGATTCAGTAGATCTGGAGATGCAGATTAATGCATTCAGAATTTCTCTTCTGATCTTCTTTACTACATTTCCTATGAAAAAGAGTTACCTGCTGATACCTGCATGGGTACATGGCAGCAGGATTACTTCTAGGAAGTTCATGGGGAAACTTGGAGACTGGACTTGAAGCACAAAAGTAGCTGGCAGCTTAACTCTGAGAAAATCTATTGCCTCTCCATGATGCAAGTTCTTCCACTTAATTCAGTCACTGGTTAATTTGTTTCTTTGTTTAATATGATAGAAACCCCAGGGATCCAATCATTCATAATAACATTATATTAGTACTTTATTTTTGTCATTTCTGATTGCTCTGAGGAAGTGTTATTGGATAGTTTGATCGTGGGATACAGAAAGTTACCATTTAATTAATATGAAAGGTGCCTAAATTTTGAATAATATTGAAGAAAAAAGCCTTAGGACGTGGCAGGAGACTCAGATCTATTATTAACTCCTATTGCTTTCTACTGTGCATTGACTGTCAGCTTTTGGGTGCACTTCAAGATGTGAGGTTTAATCTATAAAGCCTGAAGTTGCTTGGAATGTTATGGTCAGAAATACTCATTTTTCACCAGTTATATTGACAAGATGGAGAAGAAGCTGACGTGTCACAGAGGAGAAGCCACACGTGGGAGTGGGTGGGTGACAGGAGCTGGCACTGCCCCATGCCAGCTACTGCCCATCTTGGTGCTTGCTTTTAGGGGTCAGACATCGATGACAACCAACTAATAAATCAGATTAGCTCAGGAAACCACAAAGTTATTCCTGACAGTTTGAGAATAACCAGCCCTGTAGCCACATGTTCACACAAAAAAAGCCAAATCTTGGACAACGTGGGGATAAATAATTTTTCATGTGAGAGCAGCAAAGCCCAGCTGCTTGACACTGCAAAATTGTCCTGAACCCCCATAGAGGTGTGTGCTTTGGTCATCCTCTGCTTTCTGACACAGCCACTGGGGGCTCGAAGGGCCAGTGCCAATATCCTCTATGGCAGCAAACATTTGTGTTAGCAATCCAATACTTTCACAGTACCCGGTCTGAGATCCACAGGTCATAATTAGCAAAAGCTAAATGGCCAGGGGATAAACACTGAACCAGAGAATGAAAACGAATATAATGGTGTTGAACCCAACCCACAGCAATAAGCTACACACACAACCAATGCTGGCTCAATTCTTAATTCACATGTCAGCACACAGAGGAAATTTTGGAGGAAAGTTTGGAAATTCACAGGGCTCTGGGAGCTCTCTGGCTAAACCCCTCTGTGTTAAACAGGAACTAGTGCAACAAGTGCTCTGTAAACCCCATAAACAGCAGATTTCAGAGCATCTCAAAGTCTGTGGCCATCTTTCAGCACTCCTTAGCCTTGTGTTACACCCTGGCCAAAGTCATCCCTGTCACAAGGTAAGTCTGTGCTATTTAATATATTTAGTAGCAAAAAAAAATTGAGGGTAATTAGCACAGGAAAGGATAGTGAGGAAAGCTGGGGACTTGGCAACATGATTGGAAATTAAAATCAGTGATAATAAGTAGAAGGGAATGTACACTAGAGGCAAAAAGATAAAGTACACATAGAGTTGACAGCAATCTAGATGAACAGGCTCAAAACAAAACATGTTCATAAAACATGCTGTTGAACTGTCCCAAAGGAAGTCACTGCAGGCACAAACACAAAGAGACTAAAACCAATGAGTTTTCCTAATTAATTATAATAAGGCTAGAAAGACTAGTAAACTTTGTACACTAGGGCTTAGGTCAATCTTTAACTACCAGAGAGCAGAGTAAGATAGACATTCTGGGAAGAGATAATGCTGCACTGGTGTCCTCCAAGGTTCTTGGGGTTACCCCTAGAAGATGCAGAACAGTTCCAGACAGGGATAAGCGTGCAGCAGCAAGAGAATTCCCAGCTGCCATGGCACTTGTTTGCTGCAGCATCAGCTCTCCAGCCGTTCACTTCTGCCCACACAGATTCCTACCTGGCTGTAGTTAACAGCATAACAAAGGCAAGCAATGACATTGTTGATCAGTGGGTACAACCCGCAATAAGAAATGAGAACAGCCTGATCTGTAAGCCAGAGCCCAGGCAGTTCAGCAGTGAATGAACAAACCCATTCCCATCCTGCTCCCCAGGAAGTCAAGTCCTCTCGTTGCATGTGCAGGGCAGGTAGAAGCCTCACCAGCATTTGGGCACCAGACCACCCACGACTGATCAACCTGTCCCTTCCCTGTGACAAGGATGGATGCTCCCAATGATTTATATATTTGTTGCTTTTGGCTGAAATCTCTGCTTGAAAACTGCAACCAGGACTAGCCCTGGCAGAACAAACCAGAGTCTGCTTTACCTCAGCAAAAAGCCACGATTTGTAAATCCCAGAGTCTCTGATTCAATTTAGAGGCTGGAGTGGCGTCCCCAGCAATACAGCTCATTCCTCTTGTGCTGTTTATGCTGCTGAGCCTCTTCAGGGCTCCAGCTTTGCAGGTTTCACATTGTTGTGCAGACTCTCCAAGACTGCATCACACATTAGATTAATCTTTAAGGAAGCGATGTCTTGCTAGTCATACATGTTTAAAAATGAGACTTTATACACACGTGTCAAGAAATTCAGAGTTGACACTCCCAGAGCAAGGCTGATTTTCTCCCCACAGGAACAGGCCATGAACACATTTACAAATGCTTTGGAGCAGGTTGTGCTACCTTCTGCTTAGCATAACAATGCAAACACAAACTGTTCGCCCTTTGTTGATGCGGCTGAAGAGTGTGAGCTGGGATGGGAGCAGCCCAAGAAGCCTGCACAAGTTTCTCACTGTCATTAGTAGCTTTCACTATTTCCAACATGCAGAGGCAATGTCTCATTTTTAACTGCTGGGAATAGCTTAACCAATGTGAACCTATGTCTAATCAACTAAATTTTCATTTTCAGGTCATAAGCAGCTCCCCCACTCTACCACAGGTCAACCAAACATACGATGTTGCCATCCTCTGACTTTCCTACCAGACACAGAAACTGCTGTCCTCTGTTACCAGCCAGCTCCCACACGTTTAACAGTTTTCATTTCCATAGCCAGCTGAAGCATTTTGGGAAAAGCCACCAGCGCTCATTATCCTTCACTGCACAATGGGCACAGATGTCTGCTCTTTCCAGACCCTCTTTAACCTTGATCTGCACATGGAAAGTAGTGCAATAGCAGGGTGATAAACTGCAGGACAAGCTGGCTCATTCCACGTGACCTGGGAACATTTTATCTGGCACCACCAGTTGATCAAACAGGCACAACAGCAACACAAGTTTCCATTTGGCTGCAGGACACTGAGCTCATTTGACACCCAGGGATTCCTGCAGAGGACAGGAGCAAGTTTCCATGCAGCACCACCAGCATCAGCTGCTCCAGTGACACCCTCAGGAGAGCCCACACCAACCCAGCACTGGGTAACTTATCAAGGCAAATCTTCTACCCAGTTTCAAGCAGCTGATAGCTTGGTTGTGTTCTGAAGCATGACATTTTGTATGTCCTGGGATGTTTATTTAAAGTATTTGGGGGTGTTTCGGTTCCTCTTCTCAGCTTTCTTGCTTTGCTGAAATGTTTGACTACAAAGCACTTCAGGGCACTCTCTCCCTCAAGGAAAAGGGAAGGTGAGAGAACTGCCAGGGCTGGTGTTCTCCCCTGGTCCTCTCAGCCCTGCTATTCCCCTGCCACCTCCAGTGTCATCCAGCAGAGAGTGGACTCAGCCATGTGCTAATTGTTCACTTACAGCTTGCTCATTTAATCACTCCCTTTCCAGCCTCAAAACCTAGAAGAAAGCGTTTCTTTCTGCTAGGATAAACTTCAGGCTTGGCCAGGGCTCAGCATGAACTCCAGTGAGATTTGCACACTGGTGTCCCAGAAGAAATGCATCTTTACAGAGTGCTACACACCAGCTAACCACCAAAGCCCTGCCAAGCAAGCAGGGACCAAAAGGGAGTCTGGGAAGTGATGTCTCCTGGCAGGGTAGCAGTGGCAGCCACAAGGTCCCAGAGCAGCAGGTTTTCAACGAAGAGCAGGAGGCAGGGGAGGCTGGTGACAGCAGTGCATGTCCCCAAGCTGACACACAACAAAAGAGAGCTTTCCCTAGCATCTTCACCTTCCAGTACTAATACTTCTCTGACTCTCTTTGGGTCTGGAGTTGGCAAAATAGCTTGGCCTTCCAGCACCAGCTGCAGGAGGGATTTGGCTTTAGACTGTGATCTGTAGGGACCATTACCCTTAATGCACTACCACAGGGAAGGATCAATTCAGTGAAGAAAAACAGGCACAGAGAATAAATGTGCAAAGTATTTTACCCTAACCCAGACACCTTTGTGCTTTATCCTGCTCCAGTATTATCTTAGGCTCCTCCACAGCTAGCAAATGCCTTGATATTATCTAAATATTTTTTTAGCCACTTTCACCATCTTTTGTAGACTGCAAGTATTACTCATTTGGCAAGTCCTCTCTGCAGTTTGTTCAGGTACAAAGCCAAAACCAACCAAGAAGTACCTGTTCAGGCAAGGAACAGAAATGGATTCTATTTAGAAAACTTGTTTTTCCCTTTTGTTTTGTAAGCTATTCACAAACAGTAATATAATTAGCCCCCTTCTAAGTCCAGTATGAATAGTTCTTTTCATTAAAGTTAAAATAATTAATGTTTTTAATGACAGTCAAGGCTTTGGAAGCACAAAATGCTGTAGGCTACAAAGGACAAAAAAATAAGGCTACAGTTAAAAACATATATTATAAATGGTCCCTTAGACCCTAGTGTGGTATCCTTTTATCATTCCTTCATTCCAAGGTTAGTAGGTTATTAACCTGTACCCTGAGGGAGAAAGGATGCACATCAATTATATCAATTGAATAGACAAATGAAAATCAAATTAAAAATTTAACACATGCAACCATAATTACAATACAGTGCTTCTAAGAGGAGTTTCAGCTGAGGAATGAAATGTAGAAATGCTTTCTGGAGTTTAACTGCAATTCACAGCAGCAGGAAAAACTACCCAGAGATAGGGAACCTAATGAAAGCAGAGTCCATAGCAGAGATTTCAATGAAGTCTTTACTCCTAGTCCTGAAACGCTATTGTGACAAATCCATTGTAATTCGATCGACCACTCCAGTATTTAAGACTGGGAGGAGTGCTTTAACAGGAAAGATTTATTTGTGTTACTTCGAGCCCAATTCACCGAGAGTGGTGAAATCTGGAGACAGGAGGCCGTGGGGCTCTCCTGGCAGAGCCGCGGGGGAGACACCCGAGTCCTGCTCTCCAGCCTGGCACTGGCCCCACCAGTTCCCCTCTCCTCTGCCTCAGGATGCCCACTACAAAATGCAATCCAACACGGTGCCCACACATCATACACCATCAGTGTCCACAGCTCCCGTCAGGAGAGCAGCACACTCACTCTCTTCACCTGCTATACAGCTAGTTTCGAGACCACCACTAAAACCAGAGTGAGCCAGGGGAAACCTAGGGTTTGCCTGCTTCTTAAACTGTGCCGTTGTCCCCTCTGGATCTTGTGCCCTCTGTCACCTCTGCTCCTAACAGAACAGAGTAAACGTTCAGAGGCATCCATCAGAGAAAAAAAAATCTTTTCTAAATCTGCCACCCACTGAGAACTTTTGATTGCAATTTTAGACTAAGATGCAAAAATATTTAGCTCATTTAAGTAATTAAATGTGTTTATACTGTGTAATTATATGTATTACCATTGGCATATTTAAACAATTAAATAAACAATCACAACGCTTCTGCCTTCCACAGTGTTTACATATCACAACTAGTTCCAGCTCCATAAGCCTTCCAGCTGCCAAAGGCCTGCTGGAAGCACCGGGAAGCACGAGGGCTCCCTGTCATTCAGTACCCACCATACTGGGTTGTCAGCTTCCATTACCACACATGAGAACAGTAATGGCACAGCGAACTCATTTCCATATCTCCAAAGGATGGCAGAGCAGAGAGAGGAAGCTGGACAACATAAAACTCCTGGAAGAGGACAGAAAGGCTTTGAAGAGAGCTGTGGTGATGCAAAACCCTGTGTGTACAAGCACATATAAAGCAAGGTAAAAGCAGGCCTTTACCCAAAATGCCCATGTCCTGAGACTAACAACCAGCAACCAGATACAGGTTCAAGAGTTGGTTTGAAATGATTTATCAGAGCCATTCTGAGTCTGTAGCAAAACTCTGCAGAAATTGTACCTATAAGTCTCTCCAGGCCTTCCACAAAGGCTCAGGGGAACCACACAGCAGTAAAAATCACATTATTCCTGCAAACAATGCCCAAGACTTCACCTGAGAAGCTGGAAAACAAACTACACAGCCAATGTGCAAACACAGGACCTCGAGCTCCTCACTGCTGTGACACAACTCTGATGGGAGCTTGGGGAGGAAAGCTGAAAACAAAAAAAGACAACAGAAGCCTCAGGAAATAACTGGGGTACAGGAACAAAAAAAGACTTTGATGAATGATTCCCATTCTCAGCAAAAAAATCCTAGATAGGGTATTATTTCCTTACATTCTACTTTAACTCTGAGGAGCTGAAGAGCGAGACCCCGTGCTGCTTTAGCTTGCCTCCAAACAAACACCATGTCACCAAGAAACAAACCTCCCTACAAACACCATCACGAGCAGCATGCAGATGCTGTCGAGTGAAGACAGAAAACACCAGCAGAGCCCATGGAGAATATGGGCATTTTCAGCATGAGGAAATATGGGATGACTGGAAGCAGGGCAGCCAAACCCTTGGCTTTCACTACACAGGCTTGGCCAAGCCTCCCCCGGAGCTGCTCTGGTTCAAGCCCTCCAGATGTGTGTTTCTTGATTCCCTGTGCTGCCTGCACTTCTCAAGCCAGAAGCAACTTTCTAGCAATGACTCCCAATTATCTTAACACCAAAGTTAGGGAAGAAGCAAGGGGCTCCACTTCTCTCTGCAGATTTGCCTGTAACTTCAACACTTCATCACTTGTAAGCTGAGGACAATTACTCAGACACAAACAGAGAAGGAAGGCAGCACTGCAACGGAGCTGTGCCATTTTAATGCTATTTCTGTCTATATAAAATCTTCTGTAATTTGTTTACGACTACCAGATTCAACAATAGTGTGCAAATGCAAACCCATTTATGTTAATGTCCCCTCTCTCTCCTTCTCAGATCAGATTCTGAATAAAAATTAGGTAACTACTCTGTTTGAAAATATATAAGATGAGAACTAGTCGGGGAGGGAGCAAGAGAACCTCCAAATGCACCATCCTATCAACCACATTATTTTTTTTTACTTAATAACTTAAGTGTACTGTTAGTGAAATTACAACCTGCTTGTGACACAATAAATTTACAACAAAATTCATTCCATAAATTATTCAATTCGCTGACTGAAACTAGGCTGAGAAATATCACCAGGAGCAGATGATTAGCATGTGAAAGGAAAGCCATCTCCAGCCTGAAACAATCACTGTCACACCTCCATTTGAAGATGCCTACTGGAGTTTTGTAAAATTACCATTAAGAATACACATTTAAGGCTTTGTAGTTTCTATAAAAGCGTTAAGTATTTGATTTACATTAGATTCATTTGTTCTTTATTCAACTGTCTTTTTCCTACAAACCATAACTGTTTCAATAAATGCTGGCTCAATCAAGTGTGCATTAAAACAAAAGAATTTAAGTTCAATAAAAGTGATGAATCAGAACCAGAAGCTAACCTTCCCCCTCCCTCCCCTTCCCTTGCCACATGATTGCTGCAGCAGGAGAAACAGGCTGACTTGGTAGTACAAAATAGTCTTGTCCCACGTGGACATGGACTCCTGGAGAGGTAAGCCAGGGCCTGCACCACCAACATGGAGCTGCTGAATCCAGCACCAAGTCCTTCCCACCGTCTGTAAGGACAGAAGTTTGGTGATGAAGAGACATTTCTATGTAACACCTCATCTGCCTCCAGATAAACAGTGGAGCTCAATGGGCAAAACTTGGCATCTCACAGTCTAACCTGAGCCAAATTAGTTTGGGTAGCCACCAGATCAAAATTTTAGCAAAAGTCCAGCCATCAGGTCTGCAGTCTTCCCCACTGCAGGAGGATGAGACTGCTGAATGTAACCAATGCCCAAACACCACCAGCATCTACCACAACATGAGTAAAATCCATGGAAATGTTGTACCAGCCTGCTGAGATGGTTGCTTCAGCTTCCACAGTTATTTTCTGGCCCTACCAGCTATACAGCAGTGGGAGAAGAGACTACAGCTGTGTATCCCATGCCTCGCTGCAACGTAACACTAGCAGCAATTCTTTACAGCAGTCCCTTAAAAATATTCCAGCAGGGCAAGGAAAAGATTAAAACCTCCCACTGTGCTCTCCTTTTATACTAATTGTTTGAAGAATGTTTTTTATTTCAAGTTGCAGGCGTAGCTGCTCTGAAGACATGCATGCATTACCTCCCTGATGAACGACCCACATCCAGACACCCCAACGCCCCACTCACAGCAAATGAGCTGATGGATGAATTTTAAACACAATTTTCTCAGGTGACCTAGATGAGTTTATCAAAATGCCTCCACACAACAGACCCTTCTGATCCAGGCCCACGAAATGTAAACATCTTACCCATTAGAAGCATTTAAATGGCTTCCAGCATCTTTACCTCCTGCTGGATTTCCCAGCTAGAGAAATTCGAGAAGCATATGTAAAGAATTGATTTTCCTGGAAAGGAGGAGAATGGATTCTTCTTGTTCTGGGAATCAAAATGTTAAATCTTTACAAAATACTTCCAAAAGAAAAAAAAAAGTCCAACAGCAGTCTCCAAGTGATTCAAGAGTCACTGCCACAACAAAAATCCACTTTCACAGATATGAGTGTTTCAAAATAAGAGCTACTGGGTTTAAGCTGCATAATGACATTAATCTGACTTCTTCCTCACCAACTCTGCAACTTGCATCAAAAAGGAGAAGAAAAAAGATTGTTCTAGAAGTGGTAACCACAAGGAAAAAAAAACCCACAACTTTTTGCTCCTTTACACAGAAACTTTATTGGCTCTACTTAAGACTGCACTTCTCCATGCATTGGCAAATGCCTTTACCTTTTCCTGTTCTGAGTTCATTATCAGCACTCAGACATGTTCCCTAACTCCTTCTCGAAGTCTCTCCCTCTGAAAGCAGTAGCTTACATTATTCATGAGAATAATCACAAATATGCAGAGAGCTGTAGACATGTAATGGAGAGGCTGGCTGGTACCCAATCCAAATTCCACGCGCTTCATGGAGCTTATGACTTTCCCATAAATTTCTGCAGCAGGGACATACCTCCATTCTCAGCCATTCTGACAGTCCCAAAGCAGGGACAGCACTGGAAAAAGTTCTCATGCTCCCCCATTAAGTTTTATGTCCTTTGAAAGATGGAGATCAAGTGGATGTACTATGGCACCTTCTCATGGCTTCTCCCGTGTTGTCTCCTGACTCTGATTACAGAAGGCACAAATGTTGTCTCCTGACTGTGATTACAGAAGGCACAAATGGGGTTCATGCTCTTAAACAGTATTCTGGAAATTAAGTGAAATTAAACATTTTTCAAGACCACAAGAACAGCAAAGTCAAGTTACTGTTGTTTCCAACAGCTCCAGGAAAATGCCAAAGCAGGCAGCACCTCCGTTAGCATGGACTGCTGGTAGCCCACCCCTGGGCATGCTTGGAGGCTGCTTCTTTACCTTTGGTGATCTAGAGACACTTCTTTCTCACCTACCATGCCAGAAGCACCTTGAGCCAGCCACAGGTCTGTGGCAACTGCTTTACAATCAGCAGGCAGAAGCCCAGTTAGCCTGAAAGAGGAACCAAATCAGCTGTGACTGCAGAGGCTGCACTGGGGTTTGCATGGCAGGTGATTAAACACCAACAGGGAGGGAAGGTGAGAGATCCTCATGTGAGGGGCTCTCCACTGGTGTGGTACTGGAGATATCCCAGCTCCTTGTAAACAAGATTAGTAACTAACAGTAATAAAGTCACAGATTAAGAAAACAGAGGTATTTCTAAATCCCTCAAATCTGAGACCAAAAAAAAAAAAAAAGATGATTTCTATTAAACTTCAGCCCCATCCTGAGCAGATCTGTGTGATCAGATGCAGTCTAATAAGGATAAAGAGGCAACGCATTCATAGCCACATTAACCAGTAATGACTGTGTAAATTCAGCAGAAGACAGAATCATGGAGACATTAATAAGTGATGAGATCACAAAACATCTGGAGAAACGTGAGCTGATATAAAAAGTAGCCAGCAGAGTCTTATAAAGGGTAAATCTTGTTTGACAAATCTGCTGGAATTTTTTAAAGAGGTAACACAGGCTCCAGCCAGGAAGAAAACATGGGACATAATCTGTCTGGATTTTAAAAGGTTATTTGACACATCCCAGCCCACAGGCTGGTGTAGTTAAGTCAGAAAATGCACCAGCTTGGAATAGACAAGTAAAATTAAGGAAGTTAACAGCCTGGTAGTGTTATCAGTGAAAAAAGAAAAAAAAAAGAGGGGGAGAAAAGCAGAGTATGCTTTGTTCTGTGCACGTTAAGATAAAGAGGAAGACATCATAACACAAACATTCCACCAGATGGATCACATCGAACCATTATGTGGAGAACAAAGTAATCTACTCATTTTAACTGCAACACCAGGAGGTTTAGTATCAGAAGCTTTGTATATGTATAATGAGGCCTTTGGAAGCCACACAACAGAAGAAACTGGGAGAGACTCTAGGAATACCTAGAGAAGATTTCATGATGGGCAGAAGGCTCAGAAGGCAGACGGAGCTGTGCAGCACAGCGGAAACTGGCTGAGTCCTCCACGAACTGTGTACCAGCCACTTGGGGAAACCACACCTGGACTGCTCACCAACACAGCAGCTCACCAGCAGCAGCAGCTCACCATAAGCCCTTTGTCTGAAGGACAAAGTGATAGAAGGTTGATGACTATCTCACACAGAGGGGAAATAGAAAGGCCTCTTTCTATTTTAGTAGACCAAAGTTTTACTGTTATTTCTTTTTTCCCTAAACCCTTTAAAATCTCTCAGAATAAAGAGAGACAATGATCTGCCCAAAATCAGGTTCTGGCACAGTTGAGGGCTGCAATTTTGGGTAGGCCAAAGTTTTAGTGTTTTTCCATCCAGGGAGAAAGACCACAAAGAAAGACCTCTACCTGGCAGAGGGAACAGCCACCACTATATGGGAAGTCCATACACAGCTGTCAAGTGTCCAAGGGCTGACCCAAGAAACAGCTCAAACTCGGGTCTTTCTGAAGTAGATCCCTGTCAGGAAGGGATCAGATGTGTTCATCAGCAAGATGCTCCACATTTATCCTGGGAAAACTGATGGGAAATCTCTCCTTTGAAACAGAGCAAATGGCTTACAGTAGAGGGATCGCAGACAGTGAGGGCTCCAAAGATTTGGATTATCACTAGACTGAAAACCTGGAAAGCAAAATGACCACACCAGAGCTCCTCTGGCTGTTCAGAGGAAAGATTCTGTATGATCTGGTCTAGGGAATCCTGCTGTGGCAGGAGGGTTTCACCAGATGATCTTTCGAGGTCCCTTCCAGCTCCTAATGTTCTGTGATTCTGTGAAAGATGAAGTCAGCAAAAGAAGCATAGAAATAGAAACTAAACCCAGAAAATTAAATAAAGTTCTGGTCCCAAAGGGATGCTGGTGTATCTCTGGCTTGAGTGTATGTGATGGTACAAACACTCATGGAGTGACAATACACTCAGAGGACAATGCACATCAGGGCCTTTTTTTGGTGGCCCTCATTTTTTCCCCAACAAACCATTAATGACTGAGGTTATTTCCTCAGTTGTGTTGCCTTCCCATTTTTCTGCTTGCAGCACAGTTCTCTTTTGTGCTGTGGGGGTGGACCCACAGGAAACCCCAGCAGCCCTTCGCATGTGTCCCATTCCTGCGCACTAAACCAGTTGTCTTCTTTCTGTTCAACCACCACCAGCCTCTTCTTCCCCTCTGGCAGGCAGCAACAAGTAAACACTAATGCAGGATTCATCCCCTGACATAATACATAAAACTTGATCACATTTTCTGCTTCTCAGCTGAAACATATTGATCTGATTACTCCTTGGGATGAAACATGGAAGGAGACAAGTTCCTCATATATAAAAATAAATTCTTTAATGTAGATGTCTAAACACACATACAGTTATATTACATGTGTAGATCAATACGTTATTTTTGCAAAGCATTTGGCCATCTCTGGAGATAAAAAACATATATGAAATTAAGCCCAAATTTACCACATTATGCCAGTTTAATATATCCATTAATAGCATTGATCTTAGCAGAGTCAGGCTTTCAGCAAACAAGAGGGGAATGAGAATAACCCAGAGAGGAGAGAATCATAGAAAGAAAGGGGGGAAAAAAAGCAGTGCCAGAGGAGATAGGTCAGTGACATAAAAGGAGCCTGGCTGTTTGTGTGGGGTTTCTGGTGCTGCCCAGGGAGCCTGTGTCAAGAATCACTCAAGAAGACACTGCCAGGGGATCTTTTTGACAAGTTTCTCATAAAACTGAAGCCTCTGTCCATCACAAGGTGCAGCCTCCTGGGTCAGGAGCATCTGCCTGAGTGCAGGGCAGAGGGACCACCGCCAGCTGGCAAGAGCAGAAGGATCAGTGAGCACAGGGCAGGGTGATATGCAGAAGGAAAGATGCGCAATGCTTAAAGATGAGGTTTGGGCCAGTGTTGCCCACCTCATCTGAGCCATGAGGCTCCCAATAACGGGGTGGGACACAATGTCCACATGTGGGGATGTCCACGGGCACGACCCACCCAGGGGATGACCCACCCACAGGCATGACCCACCCACGGGCACTCTGCAGCCAGAGTCCACAGCACACCACGGGTGCTCCAGGAGACAGGAATAAGGCTTCAAAGAAAACCTAGCTCAGCATTTTCCAACTTTTGGAATTTGAAACTTAAATAATCTCCTTTTCACCTTTTCTTAATAAAAAAAAACTTACTACAAGCATGGAGGTTGTTTGTAGCCAGCACTGGCAGGGCAGCGGGTGCTGAGGCAGCAGCATGGGCCTGATTACCATTTTCATTTATTATTTCATTGTGCTTCCTGTATTTTTCTTACAGCACAGAGAAGGGAAAAAGTCAATTTTCAAAAGTTTATAACTCAACTGTACCACAGGGAAATGTCATCTGCAAGACAGAAAAGTGGAGAAAGAAAAACTTTAATGGCAAATCTCCATCACTGGTGCTTTTTCTTGTGTCTTTACAAATGTTTGCAGAAAACACCAACAGAATTAAGGCTTACAGGAAAAAAAGTCACAAAAATGCTACAGTGTTAAGCAATCTCAGTATTATATATACCTCTCAATTTTTAAGTGTTCAAGTGGAAATACACTTGTAACCACCACATAAATGTGTGTTCTCCAAGAACAGGATGGTACAGAGTGATGGTTTATGATAGGGAGCACTGGCAGGAAGGCAAGGTGTCCCGTGCTCGTGACCCTGCCAGCACAGCCACACACCACAACGTGCCTTTCTCATGGACTTGACTGGGATTTGCTTTGGCAGTATTCTAGCAAGCACTTGGACATAGATTTTGGTAGACTTATTGCATTCTTCCACCTGTAAAATTTTAACAGCTTTATGTTCAATTAACATAAACCTCAGAAGGAAAAGGGAAAAAAATAGGAAACCCAAGGTCCTGGTTTCTCCTTGGCTGCAAGGGCTCAGTAGTGATTCCCTTTAGCTTTTGTAACATTAAGCAGCATAAAACCAATTACTAGAATGAATTCAAATAAATTTCTTCTTCCAGAACTCATAACTTTACAGCCAACTCCTGTGAGCCTCCCAGAGTGAAAAGGAGGGGTTGAGCCTCCTGAAACACAAGGGACATCTCTTTATCAGGTCAGTGAGGCAGGCTACGGTGCTCCAAATGAAGCATTTGTGGTGTGAAAACAGGAAGAAAAGGAAACGTCATGCTGGGTAGGAATTGTGAACTAACAGCTGGGAATAAAGCTGATCAAATCTTTGTGCTGTTGAAACAAACCCTGAGCTGTGAGCAAAGGGCATGCAAGAAGGGCAAGGGTGCCTGAGTCACCATTTTAAGATGTTGTAATGAGCTGGTTGCACATAGATAAACAGAAAAGCAATAGCTGCATCCACAGCTCACCAGTGGCTACTGCCACCCAAATCCCAAACCTAACTCAAGAGGACTGAACTCCAGGAACATGGAGAAGCTTTACCCAAACACCTTCAAGCATTTCATTGCTATCCTAGAAGTAAGCCCAGCCTCTCTCCTGATGCCAAGAAGCAATCCCCCAAAAACCAGTGATCTCATCTGCTGGAGAGCCAGGCAGTGCTGGGTGCAGCCCCATGCCCTTGCCCAGCATCCCACTCCAGTGCCCAGAAGGGCTGATACCAGCAGAGGAACCAGCAGGGAAAAACACAGCCAGCTCTGTCAAATGCTTGTAGATTCCCGTGCTGGAAACCAGGAACACCAACAACAAATCCTCACGGGAGCGTTCTCCTAGGGCTCCATCCAAGGCTGTAACACTACTGTTAAGAAGGAGAAACTTGTTTGGTGTGAGGGTGTTGGAGCCCTGGCCCAGGCTGCTCAGAGAGGTTGTGGAGTCTCCTTCTGGGGAGAGATTGCAAAGGCAGCTGGAGGTGATCTTGGGCAAGCTGCTGTGGGTGACCCTGCTTTAGCAGTGGGATTGGACTGGATGATCCCCAGAGGTCCCTTCCAATCCCTACCATGCTGGGATTCTGTGAAGGTGTTTGAAGAGCCAACAACAAATGCAGCATTACACAATGTGTGTTTAAAATACACCTTAACACATTCCTGTATCATAGACTGGGGAATAAAGTCAATGGTGATTTCACCAGACTGCTCCAGAACTACTGTTAGACACAGTGTAAAGTAGGAAGAAAACACGTGAAAACAAGAACATGCAGACTGGCATGGGAGGCAGGGAGCTTATTGTCAAGTATGAAATGTTTTTCTAGCTGCAATACAGAATCTTAGGATTATTTCTACAGAGGCTCCCTGTGTAAAAAGCACAGTCAGTGAAAAGTTACACTAATTTAAACAAAATTAATAAAGAAACGTTCTGCTGCTTTTTATCATCTTTCTACCTCTCATCATTTATCATGCAAATTAAATTGCAGTGATAGAAAATGTAAAGAAAACAAACTCTGCAGTATATTGAAACCTCTATCCAGCAAGAGATAAGGTTGAATATTAGAAGGAAAGGTGCAGAAAATTAGCTGTCCGTACAATAACTGGGAGGGAAACTGTTTTATTTAGCCTGGAGGGATTTTTTGTTGCAAACTGACTAAATTAAAATCCAGACTATTATACCCAGTATCACACCAGAAAACCCCTTTTCCTTGCACTTTTAGATAAATTTTCATTGATCTCATTTTATGCATGATTACATTTTTAATGAGATGTACAATATTTTGAAGCTAATTTTAAATGCCTTCTCTCTCCCCTTCCTCCATCCCCCTCACCTCCTCCCACCATATCCACACTTACTGCTTCTTGGATTAACATTTCTGATAAATTGCTAGACCAGAGAGGAGCATTACCAGGAGGAAATAAATTACTTCCATCTTTCGCAGCCCCAGCGCAGTAAAGTAACCTTAAAAATGCCCAGTGTCCAATTATGCCACCTTGCAATTCTTCCCAAAAGCAATCATTTTATTTCATGTAAGAATTTTATTTGTTGTCAGTAACCCTGAAAAACACACAGGTTGTGGGAAGAAGTCACCTTCCTCTTGTTGGCAGTGCTGGCTGTAAGAATCAGCATGCCCTTGAAATTCAAAACTCTCTGGAAAGGAAAAGTTTTATTTGCAAGATCTTTGCATCTTGTGAATAAAGTACAAAGCAGGTGAAGGTGGGTGAACTGGCCTACTGCCAGAGGGTGGGGATCTTGACTTTAACATAGTAGGCAATAATTGATTTTCAGCATGGAAAACTTGGCTGGTTCCCAGAAGTTTTAAACTTTATTTTCTTCCTTTGACTATTTTTGGTAAAGTCATACCCTGTAAAACAAAGAGGGAAATTGCAGGGACAAAGCATGAAATAAAAGTTCTGCCTCTAGTCCAACATCATTAAGCACCCAGGGTTTTATTTGCCTCTTTGATTTGGGGGCTGGTTTTTCTGGTGAATAGGGGTTGGTTTGTTCATGTGACGGGCAGAGGTTTGAAGGAGAAGATTGCAGTGCTCGAGTCAGCAAGGAGAGGAGCAGAAAGAGGCCTCAGAGGTGTTGATGCATGGAAGACTGGCTGAAGAGCGTGAACTGCAGGAGGCTGATGATGCAATGCCTTCAAAATGGGTACAAAAGAAGGAGGGTTTGCATATCATATCACCTTCACGCACTGAATATCCTGTTCCTATCCTGTGATATGCCAAACAGCTTTACACTTCCCAAACCCCTTCCCTGGGCCACCACTGCCTGTTTGGAGCTCACACATCACCCTGATGAGCCTCCAGCTCCTCACAGGCTCAACCCCCTGCTCTGCCTCCCCCGACACACAGGGCTGACATCTTCCCTGCTCTCCTTTGCTTTTCCTTTCCTTCAGATCTTTTTCAAGGTATGATGCTCCAACCAGACACTGAAATGTAAGTGTCTTGCAAGTTCTGACCAGAGCAAGGCAATAACTATACATTAATATATAAGGTGACACCTCCCAGAATAGGCTTTACCACTGAGACACTAATATATACTCCAGCCCACTCTCAAGTCACCATCAATTTGTGGTTACCTGTGTAAATTTTCTGCAGTTCTGCAAACCTAGCCAGTTTCCCTCCAGCTTCTATTGAGGAAGGGAAAATAAATACATAAGTATGGAGATTTAGGTGCTTCTTAATTGAACTTCAACTCCATAATTTCCAACCAGTTTTCAAACTTTCCAGGATTGTCTGGAATTGTTCTGTTGTGCTCCAGAGAGACAGCGGCTGCTGCTTTCCTTTCCTCTGCCAGCCTCAAGAGCACATTCACTACTTCATTGTCCACAGACCTGAACTGACCAAACAGCTCCTGTCCGAAGCAGACTCTCCCAGCTCTCTACTTGATTTACCTTCTCAGGTTAAGAACCAAGTGTTGATAACTACACTTTTGGAAAACCACATTCTCCTAGCAGCATGCACCCATCTTACAAGGTGTCGGACATGGGAGAGCCCTGAAATAAAGCAGTAGTGGGGGATATGAGAAAACTGGCAAGGATGCCAGGGGAAGGGAAGAGACTGGGCTCTGAAAACCACGGAAATGAAGGAGCAGTGGAAGAGTATCAGCTCAAGCAGAAGCATCTCGAGAGGGGATTAGGAGCTTAGACTCGGGACAGTGGAAATGAAGCAGAGTAAAGCATCCCACAGACAATGGGAGCAGGAAAGAATCTTAAATGCAAATCCACATTTCACAAAGGATTTATCATTATCCAGCACCACTTTGAGAATTAAGTGTTTCCATCAGAAGTCTTGTCCCAGTGCACTAACATGACAGCTGGCGTGAGCCTTTCCAGATGTGGAGTGCAGATGGGCTTACAGACCTGCAAAGAAAATACTTCCCTACTCTCCCCAAATGGATTAAAGGGACCTTGAGATGACATGTGAAAAATTATCACTACCAAGAAAACAGCGTTACAGCAACAGACTACAGGATCCTAGGATCAGAACCAGGGTGTGAAAACACAGGAGAAAGTTCTAGAAAAGTAAACCCTTGAAGAGAGAGAGACTACAGATCATGCAGCCAAATGTGACCTTCAGGAAGCACCCTCCAATTCACATTAAATTGTAGTTGTGAAGGATGTAGAGTGTCAGAGTTTTGCCTGGAAATGACAGGTCTTGTGGTGAAAGTGAAAAAATGTAAAACTTCTGCAGCCAAACAACAGTTAGGAACCATTCTCAGGTCCTGTTAAACAGAAACTCTGTGAAGAAATGATGATTTCCACAGACACACAGTGAGATGTCCTGCAAATGATGCAGGAAGGTTAAAGAAAAGGGAGAGAAAGAAGGGGCTGGGTACAGGAAAAACCATCCTGAGCAGACAAAGTGACCATAAACTGACAAAAAGACAAGGTAGAGATTAGGACATCCATGGCTGTGAACTTCCAGCAAGAGAGATGCTGCCTTAAAGGAATACCAAATTAATTGCAAAGCAGTAAGAGTAGACCAATACAGCTAATGCTTTAAACACAAAAACCTGCATGGTCATGTGGCTTCCACATGTTCTGAAGGTACCCATGATTCTCTCCAAAGACATGGTGTGCAAGCCATGGATGTTTCTGTTTGCTCTGGCTGCCAGCATTTCATCCATGCCTTTTTAAGCAAATCATTTACAGACAAAACACAATTTCCCTGCATTACCTGTGGCCTGTGGTCTCATAAGGAATTTAAATTGCTGACCTGGCTGTAAGGAGGAATAATCTACTGTGGGCAGGCCACGCTGTCCGTTAGCTGCCCACCTATGGCAAACCAGAGTGAAAGATCATTTCCATCTGTTTCATAACAATACTGAGGATTCTGATGAGTATTTGTACTGAGGTAATGCACATGAGAACAGCAATATGGGGTTAAAGGCTGGATTTACCTGTCCCAGTATCTGTTTCTGAAAGGGACCGGTAGCAGGTGCCTCAGGTAATCACAAACCCTTCCCCACATCCAATAAGTATTTTAGATCTTCTCCACCAAGAACTGTGTCTCTGGGCCCAGCTGCATACAGCAGGCACTCGAGTTCTGTCCCAGTGGTGTGGGTCTATCTGGGACTGGGACTGTTATCAATAAAGTATGTTTTCAAAATAATCCCAGACATTTGGCAGGGAATTGGTGAAAGCTGCTTGGAGGCTGCATGTAACTTTTAACACACAAAAGCAATTATTGCCTTCATTTAAATGGCTCTCCACATGGATCCATTCGTGTGCTGGCAAGTCAAGGAGCCTGATCTGAGTCTGCAGTCAGGAATGTGAACTTCTGGGCAGGATCATGGGCTCCTACCTGAACTCCTAGTCTCAGCTCCGGTGCCAGAGGGCAGCCCCAGGCCAGTGAAGGCTAAAGGCAGGGACAGGGGCGGTATCATACAGATAAACCCTTTTGTTCAACACAGGCATTACCAACTCCCACACCCTGTTATCACTGCTACTGCTTTATTAAAATGCATAAAGCAGCCAGAAGCAAAGACACCCATAAATTCTTCTGTAAAAGCAGAAATGTTTTTTTCAAATGGGTCCCCTAACACTAATAATCACAGCTCTCTTATGTGTACTTGACTCTGGTTAACCTTTTTCTGGCACTTTTTAACTTCTCCAAGTCAGGTACTAATATGGAACTAATGTGGGGTTTATTTTCCCTATAGGAATAGCAGAAAGAGCACTGCACATTATCGTAATCACGCAAGCTCCTTCCAGAAACTGCAGGACTTTAGATCAAAGCATCCGCATTATGGCACAGGAAAAGAATTTAATAACAATTGGGGGACTAAGCATTTTTTTAATGTTAAGGGGGTTTTATTGAATATTAATCCTATAAAATGCTCCTGAAAGTTGGCAGAAGGAAAACTGATGTCCCAAATAGTTACCGTGGCCTTCCACATTGTAGGGATGCAATTGCAGCGTAATCAGAATTCATCATGCCATTAGCAGAAGGACAACAGGAAAGGAGACACTTTCTCCTGCATGTTGCTGCTTGAAACAATAAGAGCTGTGAGAACAGAGCTCCTAATTGTTAACCTTAGCCAAGCACTTGAGTTCTCGAGTTTTTTTGGTTCACAGCTTACAGTTTCTTTCAACACAACTCATACTCAATATTTGCACGTTCGATTTTACCTTCTATTAAAGATTTGCACTATAATTCATCTCCCAGAGGACATGTTGTCTGCACTGAAAACAAACAAATTTTTCCTTCCTCTATGTCTAACTGCTGGATACTTCCCTTTTTCTTCTTTTTTTTTTTGTCCTGGAGGAGGTCACTCCAATGGCCCAACACGGCTGCAGTCGTGCTTCAGCCGCATTAATCCCTGCCGTGCTGAGCTGCTGGAGGAACAGGAATCCATCTGACACCAGCAAGGGGAAAGACAAAAGGAAAAATTAAGGGGGGGAAAAAAAATGAATGAATAAATAATTCAGGCAAAGGATGAATACTTGAACAAAGCAGTGTCTGTGTGCAAGGGAATGTCAGGCTGTACTAGAATAGATAAGAGCACCCGCTGACAAAGGTGTACGTGATAAAAGGAAAGCCAGTTTACCTGTCTGGGGCACCGGGACAAGAACTGTCCCCAAGCACCACCTGCACACAAAGCTCAGCACTGCAGGCAAGAGCTGCTGTTGCCATGGAATTGAGAGGTGCTGAGCACTGGGCAGGGACCCTCTCGCTGGCACATGCTTGGGGAAGCTTTGCAAACCTCTGGGTTTGGTGCCAGCCAGTTCAGCTGCTACCAGAAAGACAGACGCTCAGCACAACTTCTCCTTTTGCTGTCTAAGTGTCCAGTGACCCCAGTCACACACTTTAGGATTTGCTGGGTAACTTATGAAACCCACCCCAATGGGTAAAGAATCCACATTGTGGAAAAAGCCCCGTGCTTTTACTTCCATCTCCAATAACCCTTTCCTCCCTTCTCTCTCAGCCAGACATTGAGCAGGCAGTTTCACCGCTCTGCAAAGTTAGGAAGGTAAAACCCCACTCCTGTCGTGCCTGATGCCGAAGAGAAGAGCAGCATGGAGCTGCCATGATTTCCCTGCCACGAGCATCAAGGCCTGGGCTGAGCAAACAGTAATATATTTTGATATCTTAGGGTTTTATCAATGTAGTCTTGCAAGTTTATGAGCATTTGGCTTTATTTTACACCAGACAACTCAATGCAGCCCTGGAGCAGGCTGCCAGATGTGCAGTATTTATTTCTTCAGCCTTATCGCTTGTGACGGGCCAAGTCAAACAGAAACCTCCTGGGGAGCCTGGACCACTCTCCTGTGGGCACTGCTCTCCAAACAGGTTGACCACATTTGTGACCTGCCTGAAAGTTATTTTGGAGACAAGCTGGTAGTGCCACACAGCATCTGGGCCTGGGATGCAAAATTACGGTCTAAACATCTCAAAGACCAACAAGGTGGGTGCTGCAGTAGAGATTCAAAGCATGAACCAGGTACATGAGGATCCCAAGGGCTGCAAAAGTAGCTTTCATTCATATAGACAGATTTCTCAAGACAAAAAACATTAAGCTTGCACCTAAGCAATACTAAAGAACATAGGTGCTATCAGGTGCCCTCAGGAATCTCTGCATATTTGGCATTTGGGTGAGAACACCAAACATTTGTGGACATCTCAGCAACAACACCGCATTTCACTGTGTTACATACTCTGCCATCACCTAACCTTGCTTTAAAGCTCCCTAGTACCTCAGTTTTCTCCTTTCTTTGGGAGACTTTTGCTTAGTCTTAAAGATGCCATTTTTGGTTGCTTTTTTTCCTACTACTTCCTAAAAATGTCTTTTGTTATGTTCAGCCCCTCATCTCTGGATTTTAACATGGCATCCTGCTGGATAACAAATCTTTCCACGCTTGCTCGCGGCCATGGGCATTTTTGTATGCTGAGGTGGCTGCTTAGTCACTGCTTAGCCAAGCTGCAAAAATTCACCTCTCTTAATCTCGTCTCATAAGTCAATTCTTCCAGGTCCCCAGTTTTCTTTGTTGCTTTTGTGTAAACTTGTTCCAGTTTGTTAACAGAAAGGCACTGACGTGGTGCCAGAAGGGAGCACGATTTCCTAGCTTCAGCCCCAGGTCAGTCTGAGGGTCACTCTTGTTTTCCTGCTATTTACCACGCTGGTTTAGAGCAGGCAATCCAAACCTATGCTGTTCATTTTTCCTATGTGACACCACAAACTCAGAGCTAACTGGCTGCCTGTTGTTACCCTGAAATGTCTCTTAGCATCACTACTGCTCAGGTTCTTTCCTATTGAATATACCTGTGATGGATTAGTACTTTCATAACAGGCAGTTGTATCGTCTGTATTTTTCAAGGCTGAATTTAATTTTTCCCCTTCCTGCTTCTAACTTCTATAAATAACCTGCTATTATACCTGCAGAACCCCCCTCACTACTCCTCATGCTCCAAAGTTAGTCTGATGATGTTTACTTCATCTCTCAAGTTATTAGAAGTTATTAAAGGAAATCCATAGATTAATTCAGGACCAGCCACATGGCTGGAAGTAACTCACCACCACGACATGGAATATTTTGCCTTTACTGCTCTTGTTAGTCTTCAGCCTTTTGTTGAGTTTCTGTTTGGCAGACAGAGCTGTCTCACCAGAACTAACTTTTTAATCACAACTCTGTGAGGAGACGAGGGCTGTTCTACTCCAGTCTGCTACAGGGAATCCACTGCCTTCCTCACACCCACTCCTCCCTGTGCCTAAAAAGCTGGGACAGACCTCTGAAGAATCCTATTACCTGTAATAGATTGTTAATGAGTCTGCAGTTTTCAGTCTCAAGCACAGTTAGGATTGTCAGCTCCCAGGCCACCCTCTGAAGACTGAGTCAGCACTTTTGTTGCTCTTGGGAATTGTTTGAACACTGGGAAGGCACATGCAAGAAACTACTTTTCTCTTTTTGCCATATCTACAGCAATCACTTAATGACTTCTGTATCAGTCCCATCAAAAATACTGCAGTAGGACAGATTAGGTGAAAACCCTTTTCTACAACTGCCACATCTATGGGGCTACTTTGAACCTGCCTCTCATTTTTATCTTTTTATCACCTTTTTCCCACAGAAGAGCACTCAAGAAACTTTGAGATGCCGGTGGAAAGCTGATCACATAACAGTGCTCTATTTGTGGCTAAGCCTAACAACCTTCTCCAAGGGACAGCCATTTTCCAGAAGATAGGTTTCCCCTAGCCTTAGCCCTGCCTGGGCGTTTTGTCCAGATCAGAAGGAAGCCAGCACATTTAACCCTCCAATTTCAGGCTTCGACAGTTCTTTACTGTCTTACCCATAAACCATCTGAGCACTTCTATTTTAAACATTCAAGGAGAAAACTTCAGAGCACCCTATAGGTAGGCATTTTATTGTAGTGAAAGAAAAACATAATCCAAAAGGAGATTGTCATCTTGACAATCTGTTAAAAAAATCAACCTACATATGCAGGGGAGAACCCTTGGCCTGCATACCTGTTTTAATGTACCATGCAGACCATCTGAGTTACATCACCAACAGAACCTCAAAAGCTGTCGACATCTGAGTATTTTAAAGTTGCTGTAAGGCAATTCTTTGGCAAGTAGTCATATAATTATTTGTTCTGGAGACTCTGCATCGACTGCAGAAGTAGTGAACACAAAATTGCAGAAGTTCTGCCTGAACACGGAGCAGGAGAAAGTGAAGGGTCTCTCTTTCCTGGCAGTCTGTCTCAACTTGGGCTCAACCACAAGAAATCTCTATTTTTCAGAAATAAACTTTAGCCTTATGACAGGTGCCTAAGGGAGAAAACCACAGACTATTGCCCTTTTCAGAAGACCTTTGAAGATGCCCAATCCCAAGCTACTGAACACCCTGAGGAGAGGATGGGGCTCCTGAACTGGAGAGTCCTGTGAGCAGACCCAGGAGATGGGCAGGGGCAAGCCTCCATGGCTACTTGCCACCATGGACTGGCACCATGTCCAAACTGCCTTTTACAATGAGGGCTCCAGAATGACTTTATGTTATGGAGAGGGAAAAAAAGCAGGAATCAATACAGTTTGAGATGTTTCGAGATGTAGATCACTGACAGAAGGTGGCAGATGTCAAAGTCTGGGCTGGCCAGATTAAGAACAGCAAGGAAGAGCATGTTAGGCGTATCAGGACCAAAAGAAATTCCAAGAACTGGTTTATTATTTGATGGAGATAATTATATTATTAATAAGGATACAGACAGGGCAGGACTGGTCAATAAACATTTTGTTAGGAAAGACACAGACAGCGTGCTCAGATCAGATGAATTCAATGAACTAGTCTGAGTCTATTTCTAGCCATGGGGAGTACTAAACGATCTAAAATCTGATGGTCTCTGGGTGCCTTGTGCTACTAACTCGTACAAGAGCTGCCAGGAGAGATCACTAATCTGGCAGTATGAATTGAAAAAAGTTAACATAACAGAGAAATTGCAGAATAATGGAGGAGTGTGAAGATTCTATCCATACTCACAGAGAGCAAGCAAGACTTGTAACTATAGGTTACTTAACCTGACATCAATCCTCAGCAGAAAGTAAGGGAAGTTAATATAGAGTTTGATCAATAAAATATTAGAGGATGGGAATAAAATTAACTTGAGTCACAAATGTTTTGTACAGAGTCTTGTTGAGCAAACATTGATTTTTATTTTAGGTTTCAGTGTGTTGTTTGAATTGACTGTTTCTGAGTCAGACCCTTTGGGCAAACAGGGCTGCACCAGGCAGGAAACCCCTCGCAGGGCTTTCCCTGTCCCAGCTCAACAGCAGATGACTGTCCTCAAGGGAGGGGCAGAGGTACAGGCCACCAGGCAGCACATGGGGGTTATCACATCCCAACCAGGCCCTTGCTACTTCACATTGGTTTGAGGGCAAGAAGGCCCATCTTTCACTTGAGTTGATCTTCTCCAGTAGACCTTGGAGTACTAGGTCACACCACTGACAGAAGCACATGGCAAAACATACGAGAATCTGGGCATTATCACACAGTGTTGGCACGAGTCCGTTTTACCTCTTCGATTCTCAGAGCTCAAGCAAGGTGGCAAAGGGCATCAGGAAAACCATCCCCACAAAGGGCACATGATGGTGGAGACACTCCTTACAGCCACCACCATCATACTCACTGGCCCTTGGGCCAGAAGCACTTCGTGAGCCACTGCCTCTCACTCAGGAGAGAAAACAAGAACGCTAAAGGGAAGTTTGGCCTCGATCCACTGAAGGCAGGAGATCATCTCCAAGCGTTACAAGGTGTTCCCATCCCACATTGTGGCTGGACTCCAAATGGTGCAGAAGCTGAAATAATGACTCTTATTAAAGGGGGTTGAGGTTGGCCCTTGGCTAGCTTCTGCACAAGCTTCCTGAGGAACAGAGGCTTTTCCCTCACTCGTAGGAGAGTGGAACTGATGTATCCAGAGAGTTTTGTTTCCAGTTGCTCAGGTAAACACAACTTCAGGCTAATTTTTATTAGTTAAATAAGTTCTCCATGCGCAGATTTACAACACATGTGACTGACTCACAATTTTAATTGCAAGCAGAGAATGATTAAGCTGCTTATTTAAAAGGAAAGAGAGAGCTAGTCTGGTGGCCTTCTGGTAGCACTCCATAACATGATGGAGAGGCCTGGGCTGGCACTCAGCTCTCCAGCAGCCTCGCTCATGGGGCCAGCAGATGAAGTATAATCATCTGCTGGAAGGGCTCCAATACTCATCTGGGCCTCCAAAGCCATTATTGCTTGGTAAACAGTGAAAGCTGGGAGGAGGCCGAATCCCTGCAAACACCAAGCACTGGGCACCAGAGCTCAGCCTGCCCTTCCTGGAGGGGAGAGAAGAGTCAGCAAGGGCCACATGCTGGACTGGGGTTTGAGGGTTCTCTTTTTTAAGAGGCAGAGCGTTTCCTGATACTGCAAGATCATAAAGTCATTTTATTTGTAAATTTGTATTTGGTCTATTTGTAAATGAGCCAAGTGTGATACATGGACTGCTCTAGGGCCATGCTCCATGGGGTGATGGAGGAAGCAGGGCAGGCT
Organism: Galbula dea; assembly: GCA_013399015.1. Classification (NCBI taxonomy): domain Eukaryota; kingdom Metazoa; phylum Chordata; class Aves; order Piciformes; family Galbulidae; genus Galbula; species Galbula dea. Next base: position 94,409 of record VWZX01002531.1, on the reverse strand, counting down.
GGGTTTGCTGTGAAGTTCACTGCAAAACACTGCTGTAGACTGGCCAAGGATAGTCACAGAGCACGATTAATGACTAATTGCTGAAGTGCAAGAGGGCACTGGGCTCTCCTCTGACATGGGTCCTAAAGGGGAAGAACTGGGATCTGGCTCCTGAAAGATCCAATATCAGCCCCACAGATGAGATGGGAACCTCCTCCACCTCCAGCACAGCCGTAGCAAGTCTGTGAACACCTCTGCAACCTCCACCACCTCACCCATCCCCTCCACCACCAGCCGGATGCAGGACACCCACCTGCAAACATGAGCAAAAACCACAAGATAACAGGATCCAGCAATTGTAATGTTCAACTTCAAAGAAATTAAAAGACATAATATTTTATTTGCCTTCTGCTTTTTAACTTTTGGGGTCCACTCAGGTAATGCTTTCAAATTTTTAATTAAAAATAAAAGCAAGGCTGCTTCTGCAGTCTTTTCTCTTTGAAGTTGGACATTTAAGTATAATATCTGTTACCTGAAGACTTTGCTAAAGCTACGAGTTTAGGAAAACTCAGCCCAAAACATATGTCTCAGCAGATCTGGACACTTATTTTGGTTTGATCTAGTTTTATTTTGCCTAAAACTCTTCCTGTACATTCTTTCAGCAATTTAAAAGTTATTTTGAATTCCATGCAGTTTTTCTTTTTGCATTTTACATTTAAATTTACTGCAGGTTTTTCATACCATCACGACCAACTGCTTCCTTTTCAGTCCCCTACTAAGCACCTCCTTGCTCGGCACCTCCTCCCTGTCTCTGCAATGGTTAACAGCAGCCCATGCACCACTTGAGGAGATAGCTCATTAACACCTGGGAGAGCAGCAGGGCCAATGGCTCTGCTTTCACAACACTTTTGATGCCCGGTGAGGATTCCTGTGGGGCACACATGGGCTCTGCACACCTTGACAGAGCCCCTGTGATTCGAACAGAGCCTTCTCCAGGCCAGGCAGTGCTCGAAGCCAGCTTCACACGCCTCTGAAAGCGAGCACAAGCCTCCAGTCTTTATGTTTCCTCTTAACCACAAAAGTATACTTACATCCTACATTACTCGGTGTAATGGGATCCATCATCAAAATACTCTTTCTACTGGAGGACTGTTATGTTTCACTGCTGAAAGAACTAAAACTTTTGAAGCCTCTCCTTAATTTTCAATGAAAAGCATTTGGTTCCAGGGTGACAGACGAGGCTCTTAAGAGCTGTTACCACCTCGGGTAATTATAAAATGACGGAAAGGGGGGGAAAAAAAGCGAGAGAGCACCAGATTAACACTCAGTGTGTTTGTGGAGGGCTACAAAGGCACTTCCATGGCTGCCTGTGCTGAGAGCTCGCTTATAACAGCTTCCAGTTGGAAAGAAAATTGAAGGAGGATGGAAGTGAGGAAAGAAGAAATTGCAATTAAAAACTGAAATGAATTCCAAAATAACCTACAAACTGGAATGCTACAAAATACTTTCAAAGAACAAATAAAAAGGGCTTTTGTTGCAAACTGAAACCAGCCCAGGTTTGAAAGAAGAGTCAAAAAACTCTTGTGGAAGCTTGGGGCTGGCTCACGGCCTAGGAGCTGGAGGAGGTTTGTCCTCTCCATGGGAAGCAGGTAAATCTCAGCAAATAGGAATTTCATTTTGACACTTCATGTACTCTCCATTTAGTATAACTGGAAAAAAAAAGCAAAGCAAGGCAAAACAAGGCAAACAGGCCTTGAAATGAAACTATTCCAGCAGTAATAATTAGCTCTTTAGTATGGCAAAACTGAGTAATGTAAGGAACGCAGATAGACCATGCAAGAAATGTATGGACTGGAAGCACAAAAGGCACTTTGCCTTGGTAAGGGACAAAATGAAGTAGCTCTTAGAGGCAGCAGCTGAACACCGAGGTGAGAACTACACAACGCATGATCAAACAGGGCAAAATTAGGAGCCAAGGGGCATCACCCAAGTACAGTAGCCTTTAACCTTTGGTACCCTGGCCCCTAAATCTAAATTAAAACAGAATAAAACACCAGATTACTAGCCAATAGGTCCACATAATGAATTCCTCCCAGATTTTGCCCACTGCCAGAGAAGCGTTTATAGTGCTGCGTGGGGAAACACTAGGAAACTACCTTTTTGGAGTAGCCGAGCTGGGTGCTAGCCGGCAGGGCCATGGACACCAGCTGCACTCACGCTGTCAGCCCGGAAAGGTACAGCCCAACCAGGGGAATCGGGGCAAATAAAGGGAGCTTTAATAACACAGCAGCATAATACAGGACTCTGTCCTCTATTTTTTAATAGAAGCCTTTCACGATATGGAACTAATTATCGCCATCTGCCGTCCCCGGACTTATATTTCCTCTCTCACAGCTCATTCTTCAAAAACTCAGTAGCTTCCTCCCTTTACATTTGTAAATGCTGTTGACTATGGATAAAATCCATGTTTACTTTGTATTCAGGGCCCATAGGAAAGCTTGTTTTAATCATCAACAGATGTTACATTCTGCTCTGCTGTGTTTGGCACACAACTTCAGAGGGAAAGAAAAGAAAAATCTTTATTGTAAATTTAAATTGTAGATTGTAACAGACTAAATAAAATGCCAAATTGTTATTGGAAACAACATGGCCACTGTAATAACTATAACTGACATTTACTTTTTACAATTAGAATTTTTTTTCTGGTGCTGTTTAACACAAGATGGTTTCCACATTTTGAAAGGGAATTTTTTTCCCCTCCTTTTTTCTGAAATGATTTGCAATCAAGCCACAGACATTTGTAATTTATTTTTATTTAATACTTTCCTATGAGTTTATGAAATACTGGGATTATTATGCTATATACAGTAGATAGTTTTTGAATACATACTCTCCCTCTGGGCTCATATTTCAATACACATTATCCCCTTGAACTCATTTATAAACACCCATTATTCCCACAGACCCCGCTATAAACATGTAATATCTCTGTAGACTGTTTCAGCCTCATGGACCTTTGTATCTCTGGCTTCTTTCCTATTCAGATCCATTTTTGATGTTGGGACAGGCGCTCTCCCCCGGTCACATGTGCCTGGGCTGCGGGTGCCCTCCCACCAGGATGGCAGCAGTACCCTGCAGGTACAGGCGCAGCTTCCCTCACACTCGTTTTCCAGCTGCCAGAAGAACTGAGCCAGTGACAGAGCCTGGCTCGGGCACCTGCTGCACGTGTGCTGACTGCGGCATCCTGACGTCCCCTGCTGAGGGTATCGACCGTTTCTGGTTTAGGCACTGGTGTGAGCAGTGATGATTGCCAAGCACTCATCCCACGCCCGCTCTTAGCAGCTACAGCTTGGCCCAATGGACAGGTACCAAAATGAGGCTTTTTCTGAGTGGTAATTTCCCACTGCAATTTTATTTCTACAGCACTGCAGAACCTGCCTTATGAAATTAGTTAGATGTTTAGCATTGCTCAGAAGCAAAAGGGATTCAAATGTTTGAGCAGCACAAAAAGAGAAAGATTGGGCACGATAGCTCTTCCCTGTACCTGACTACTGAGAGCAACTGGGAGTGCTCATTCTTCCGACTTATTTTGCCAGACTTTGCTAGATGTTCATAGAATTCATATTGGAAGAGTCCTTAAAGACCGTCTAGCTCCAACCCCCCTGCCATGGGCAGGGATGCCACCCATTAGACCAGGCTGCCCAGGGCCACATCCAACCTGACCTTGAACACTGCTAGGGATGGGCATCCATAACCTCTCTGGGCAACCTGTGCCAGTGCCTTACCACTGTTGAATATTTGAATATTCACAGCAGGATACAGCAGAGGAATGTCTTAGAAGCAAGCAAAAGGTCTATATGGGGGATGTACTGTCATTTATAAATAAACCTCATACATTTTTAGGGGACCAAACTTGAGTGTTTTGAACATAAGGAGCATCCCACAGAGCCAGAGCCAATTTCAAGGAGAGTGCTGCCTGAAATTCCTAGTCTAAGAAGAGAGACATTTCTCAATTACTGCAGCATCCTCTTCTCTGTCCTTGACAAATGTACTCTTGCTCTGTTCACAGCCTGTCTGGAGTGTTACTGCAAATAATTTCCCCATCCATCACCTGGAGCCTATCACACATCTCTGCAGCCCTCCATTAGCCACCTCTTCTCCCCTCCTCAGACACAAGCTCCTTCTCTTCACTTTTGTGGCTCTTCACAACCTCTCCCTGTTTTACTGAGCATCTTCGGAGCAGCATGACAGGGCTCCTCCCATCTCTGGCCAGCATGAGCTGCATACTTCTGCTCCCTGCACCTGTGCTTCCTCCCATCCTGCTTCTCAGAGCTAGGATTCTGCTATTAACACTGGCTGAAAGGGCAGCACAGGCTTCTGCCAACTCCCAAACCTCTGCCCAGGGCCAAGCACGGCCACAGGTCCCCACACACTTCAGCCCTCCAACAGCCTGTTCACTCTGCACATAATCCTGCTGTGTGCAGGCTGAAGATGTTCAATGACCACCAGTGCAAAAGCAAACCATCAAGATCACTTGAAAGGCATGAGTCATTTTTGTCTAAAATCCCTCAAATGCCTAAAACTCAGACAAATCAACATGAAAAGGCCAGCACTCAGATTTATCCTCAGCACTCTGGATAAGACTCTCAGCTTTAACATGCCTTGCATTGAGGAGCTATCACAAGTGCACCCGCAACATCCTTCCACTGAACTTCCTCTAGTTTCCACAGTCCTCCAAAGACCACCATATTGCATCCAAAGCTTTAAATCAACAACAGAGGGACAGCCTTGCTTTTCATGCAGTCTCACTGCTTGCCAAGCAATGAAAAATGTTTGCAATCATCCTTATGCTGCCTCGAACCTACCCATGCACCAGCCAGCTTGTGAGATTGCCTGCAGTGACACAATGGGGTACACGATCCCACCAGCGGTTCCCTCTCCCAGCTGAAAACACCTGCACAGAAGAATGCAAATGCATAACAATACCAACGAGTGGATATCATCATTTGATACAGTTGCACAATTTGACATCAGAAGACAGTTTAGAGACAAGCCTCCTGCATCTTTGAGTTTATTCATCAGAGCGTCCAGGAGCTTTCAGAGCAAGTCAAGACGGGAGCAGGGGGGAGTTGTGCTGTACCTGGCCCAACACAGTGCCCACTGCTGTAGGCTTTGGAAGGGTGCAGATGTAGGTGGTTATAGAATCATAGAATCATCAGAGTTGGAAGGGACCTTAAAGATCATCTAGTTCCAACCCCCCTGCCTGGCAGGGACATCATCCAATAGATCAGGTTGCCCAGGGCCCCATCAAACCTTGTCTTAAAAGCTTCCAGGGATGAGGCTTCCACAACCTCTCTGGGCAACCTGTTCCACTGTCTAACCACCCTCATAGTGAAGAACTTCCTCCTAATATCCAACCTAAATCTACCCTCCTCTAGCTTACACTCATTTCCCCTGGTTCTATCACTGTCTGACCTCCTAAAAAGTCTATATGTAAGATAATACGATTTCAAAATGCAGTGCAGTTACTTGCAGTCAGATGTCGCACACATTTGTGCAAATATTAAGTAGAAAGAAGTTTTAAAAAATCTTCATAGGAAATTTTGAGATCTAAAAAAGAAATCTCAGGAGGACATAAATCCTTTTCATTTAAAAATTGCAAACTACAGCACAATGCAAACCAGCTTGGAAAGCAGCAGACTCCTATTTTACATCACTAGTGAATACTGTTATGAATTAACAGCTCATTAAGAAAAAAAAACTTTGCAAACCATGAATCTCAAAAGAAAGTCAGAGAAACTGTCATCTGCAATTTCCAGTGTGTGAATAAATCTAAGAAGATGTCAACGGACAGAGTTCTTACCGAGAGCCAAACAAACAGGTGTCCCCTGGCCTCCCGACCCCAACATCAACAGCGCAATAAAACTCTTCCCATTTCAGGACAAAACCATTTGGTACCAGTACATGGAATAATTCCTGCTTCTTAAGATACGGAAATGCATATAACAAATGCCTCTTCAAGTCCCAGAAGAAACAGAGCCTTGTGCTGTGAAGTATTCCCCAGGGAATCCTGTAAATCATACCGAAATTTTCCTTGTCCTGGAACAGGTTTGCAAATCTGTTTGTGGTTTCTTGTACATTTTTTAAAAGGTATCTGGTCAGTTCATAAATGAAAAGAGTCCTTCAAAATCCAATCTAGAGATCTCTCTTCATGTTATTTTAAATAGCCTTAAACTGCAGGTTCTGAGAATGCATTTTTCTAGCTTAAAAAAATGTTTTCTCTTTGCTATTTTTATCACATTTGTTTGATCTGTAAATTAAAGTGTAATTAAAGTGTCATTACTTCACCCATTCATTCCTTCCTCTCAGATTGGGCCCTGCTGCCACCACGAAGGCAGTGCCATCACAGCCTTTGGTTATTTTCTGCTTTACAAACTCCAGCAATTCCAAACTGAAATCTTGGGGCAGCTGAAATCACCCCAAGCTGCTCCCCTTTACCTCAGTGAGCCTGGTCACACCTCAGTACCACCAAGGGCCTGGCTGGGGCTGAGGTGAAGAGCTGCAGAGCAGTGCCAGAGGTGGGCTTGAAAAGGGAGAGGGACAGGGAGAAAGATGTGTACAGTACAGAGCTAGTGAAAACAAGTTAATAGTGCATTTAACATATGCAAACACAAACGCTGCATTGGGCTTTGATTCAATTACCCAAATAAGCATGTTCAACCCTGGCAGGTTGAACACAGAAGGCACGTTGGCAGGCTGTGAATGAGCAGAACCTGGGTTCTCACCTACATGGGGTCATGGCTTGGGCAGAAGGAAATAAATAGAATATGAAAAGAAAAATATCTAAACAAAACACAAAATAGATCCTCTATCACAAAAATCATGCACTTGGTTACATGGGTGCTTAAAATATAATCATGTACAAAAAGAAAGGAACTGATAAGTAAATAGGAAAATCTGAAAGAGGAAAGGAGAGGAAATGTAAGCAAGGGGAAAGGAAATAAATACAAGTAAAGTGAAGGGAGTATCTGAATAAACTGTTCTCAGAAAAGATAAAACCTCAACGTATGCAATAAAAGCTACTGCAGTATTTTTGTAGGTATTCAAGAGAATTAGGAGGTTTTGATGGTTTTCAGATTTAAAGGAGAAACATATTATCAGGACTTGGCACGTGTGAGGAGAGGGCAGCGTGGCGTGGAGGCCAGAGCGTGCAACAGCACATCCACAGAGGTGCAGCCACCACTGCCGCACCATGGCAGCCGTGCGCAAAGTCCTGTCACCACAGGGCTACTACCAGCCCCATTGTTTCTCCTCTGAGCTTGGGATTTGTAGAGCTGAATTACAGCCAGCAACACACAGAGGATATCCCCAGTCCTGCATGTCTGACAACCCAGGGAACCACGAGGAGGGACACAATGGCAACCCCTGTGCTGTTCCCATCATCACCAGTCATCCGTGGAAACAGAGATCTCCCATTTCACCCAAAATGAACCATCGCTATGTTGGCCAAGATGGTCCCAAATGGAAACGTCTCCTAAAGCAGACGTGTTTTGGTGAGACCTTATTGAGGAAAACAAGTATGCTGAAGATTAAGAGACGTGACTCAGTTCCCCTTGTGAGTAACAAACATTAGGTTACCACCCCAACACATTTTTGCATCCTGCTTTCTGAGCATCTGGAAAATGGATCTAATGAAGCAATTTCTCAGCAGGTGAGTCTTGTTTACAGGACCAGACTGATGGGCACCTTGTTTAGAAGAGACAAAGCTCTACGTGTTTATCATTGTTACAGAACTCTGGGCACAATATGTAATCACTTCATGATAAAAATAAATAGGTCAGGTGTTACCCTGCATAAAAAATCTCTGCTCATGCAGATGGTCACCCACATTTAATTTCCTTGACTACCTCTCCATCCATCCATCAATTCCTCTGCATTTGAAATGTAAAGTCAATTTGGAAAGCTATTCCAAGATAACCTTCAAAGTCATTTCCAAAAGCTGTGCCTCTGATTGAGGATGACAGTCCAGCCACTCTTTGGTGTTATAGCTCTGTGACCGTAATTCATTGTATTCGCTCCGTATTGCATCATATTTCAGCGAGAGGAGTGGTTTTTTAGCAGTACATGTTAGTGTGCAGTTTATTAAAATGAAAACCCTTTATCTCCTTTGTCACTTCTCTCCGTTCCTCGCAGTTTATCCCATCACTGCTCTCTATCATTACACTAATATGATGTACAAACACAGGCACCATAAATACCAAATAATAAAGCAGGCAACGCCAGTGTTGTGACATTCACCAAAAGCAACAAAATTAAAGCCAGGATTGACACTCCAGCCTTGTGTTCCACCATGTTTGACACAGGAGATGTAAGAGCAGACAGGATGGGGATGCACAAAAAGGCAGGAACATCAAGGATTATTTTAAATATATTTTCTTCTGACAGCACATTGCATTATCATTTCTTTTCTGTACTTTGGATCACCGCTGAAGAGATCCCACATTCAGGCAACTCGCAGTGATGGAATAAAACGTCATATCAAAAGCACGAGATGGTAAGACTGCTGAATTATTCAAGGAACAGGAAATTATTAGAGGTCATGTTTATTCAGAAACAAAAGTGCCTTGTTAATTCACAGGGAGTGTGATGATTTGATCTGACACTTTGCATAATACAGGCCACCGGAATTTTCTGTATTACTTCCAGTTTAAAGCTCAATAGCTGCACTTGAACTGCAGCTTTTGGAAAATCATCCAATCTTGAGATTAAAATACCCACCATAATAGCCATTAAGCTGTTCCAGTGATTAATCACCTTGCCTGATTAACATGTACAGTATTTCTAGTCAGATTTTTGTCCACCTTTAATTTGATTCACTAAATCTCATTATACCTTTCTTCTGCTACTTTTAAGAGCTCTCTATTCTCAAATTTCTTTTGCCTGTGTAGGCACTTACGGACCGTGCTCAAGTCACCTCTTCAATGCCCTCTTTGATAACAGAAGAGGCTTGATTTTTATTTTCTCTTTTTGATCTGTCACCACAAGACAAATTTTCTATTTATTTAATCACCCTCATGGATTTCCACTGCATCCATTTCAGCACTCTTCCCAGCACCCTTCCCCAAGTGTTAGCCCAAGAAATGGACAATATTCCAGAGGTGTTTGCAGTGGCAAAGAGTGATCATACAATTCCTAAACCTACATGGCATCTTCAAGGCCCTACATGAAAGGGCTGCACCAGCAGATTTCCCTTTAGTCATGCGAAAAGTGACAAACTACTGAAAGAGAACAGTCTATGTGACAGACACACGTCATGACATCTCAAAGTAATGATCACACAATTATACTAAACTTTATTTAAGGTCATGCAAACGACCTTAACTGGAAGCAGATTTCTATTAACTCCCAGATCACGAAGATGACACACAATAAAAGCTTTCAAAACGAGTCATGTTTCTCAGACTGAAAAGGAGGACACTTGCACAAAGCCAAATGAAAAGCAGAAGAGTAGCTTAGCTAGAATTGTCTCATCCTCTCTTGCATTGGCAGGCAGAGAGCAGTATCTCTTAGACAACCAGAAAATGTCACAGACTGGGAGTGTGAAGCGTCCTTGACACAAGCAAGGGCTGTTACTCCTTGCACAACCTAGAAATACCATGAATTGGCAGAGAAGATCCAACTCCCATTTGCCCTGAGAGGCACATCTGGCACCCCAGGCACCAGACATCTACAAGCATCCCTCCCAAAACACTCCACTGGTTTCTCGTCACTCTCATGCCACGGCACCACCCCACACCCACCAGCTTAGGTGACTGCATTCAGGGGCCATGTGGGCCATTGCTGGTGGCTGTGCAGCAGCCAGGGTCACCCCTCCATGACCACGGGTGTGATGATACACAACAGACTGCAGAGAAAAGTGTGAAATGATCTCTACTGCTGACATCACACCAAAGCATCTGTGAGTAACGGGAAATACAATCAAGAACTCTTGAAAGAAAAAAAAAAAATCATTCTTATGCAGGGCTGTTTACCCTCTTGACAGATGGTGTTCAGATTATATTGTCACAGTTTACCAAAGGGCCAGATAGCAAACAGGCCTTTTATGAGAGATGGTGGTGACACAAAGCTGGTGACCACTCACTGTGCAGCCCTGCCCCAAGCTGTGACCTCAACCCATTTGATGTTGCAGTACAATGCAATTTTCCAGAACAGTAAAACCATCAAGACCACAAAAACATTACAAATTATATTCTACATTTAAAATACTTGAGTTGCTCCAATTGGATCCAAGTAAATTAAAGCTGTAATTAATTTATCTCCTGCATATCCCTATGCCTTGATGAGACCTTTACGTTTCCTATTTGAAGCTGAGGATGAAAAAAAAAAAGTCATAACCCTGAGAAGGAAACTGGTGAACATCTCAGGAACTTTTACTGCAGAAAAAGCATCTTTGTCTGCTGCTGGGATGTATGTATTTTGCTGCATCAGACGTTAGTAACTTACTTAATCAAGGAAAATCACTTCCTTTAAATAACAAACAGGAGCAAGACAAGAGTTTCACCTTGAATGCTGTATGCTATCCTGCATGTGCCCAGGACAGGCCAGGTGACAAGACCAGACCCTGAACACTCAGATGTTCCTCTTAGCTGGTTCTAAAGCCTGGAGGAGTCCTTCCACAGTGCCAAAGACTGCAGGCATCCTGGCTGCCCACGGTCATGGTCACAGCCTTGTTTTTGCGAGTCACTATCAGTGGATTCAACAGCCCGTGGAAGGCAGCAGAGGAGCTGCAGAGACTCCTGAGATTAACTAAAGAGGAAACTCTCAGAATACAAAAGTTTCAAGTGACTATTTTTAATTTTTCAGAAGAGCCACGTGCTTTCAAAGCACATTTCAATAAAAAGCAGAATCTTTTTCTAAATAAAAAACTTTGAAATGTATTCTCTTTCAAAATTATACCGTTTCTTCACATCTAAATTAATGCCAAAACTTTTATTTTCTTTCTCAGGAGTGTATTAGAAAGCTGCTATTAATGTAATTTAATTTTTGTAAAGAGCAGCATTTGTTTTCTATTTTTTGAAAAAAGAGGTGGTTCTGAAATCCTGGCCTGTCAACATCGCTTAAACCATTCCCATTCCATGCCTCTACGTAATAAATTAAATCAGGGTTTTAATTGTGCCCATGCTTTGTGGTTCCTGGCAGTACAAAAAGATCTTCTGTGAATGCACGTCCCAAAAAATCCTACTGAGTGATTAATTACTAGTCTGGAAGATATAAATATGCTTTTCAGTAAGGACAGTATGGACTGCTGGAAGCTTTGGCCTTATATATATATATATCTCTGTAGATCTCTTTCACCCAGCAGACATCACCTTAATTCAAACAAGATCCCAGCTTCAATATTTACTGGCAATACAAAACCCTTCTCTGCCCATTTGCCCTCTTTAATTAATACAAGATACACAGATTTGAAAGTGAGGAACATGAGATATGTTTACTCAGATTTTAGTTTTCCTGACCCTTACGCAAGCCACTCAAGGTGGTACCTTATGTCCTGCATGTCCTGGACAGCCAAGCTTCTCCACAACAATGTTTTTAGCAGCATCCAGGCACAGAAGAGCCAAGCTGTCTGCCCAGCCCCATATATTTCTTTCCTCTGTGTGACTCTGCTGTCACAGCTGGTGGCCTTGCTGTCTCCTTACGCTGTTCTGCTCCAGTTTCATTCTGGAAGAACCCAGTGATATCTGCAGCCTGTTCCCAGCTTGTCATACAATAAACGTACAAGGAGAGGAATTTTATCTTCCTTCCCACTGGAACACCATCAAGATTAAAATTGAAGCTATTCCACCTGCACATCTGGAGCAAGTCAGTGTCACTCCAGCTGACTGGTGGGGTCCAGCTGGAGCTCCAGCAGCAGCTTCCATCACCTCAGGGGGAACATGTCCCAGTGGGGTGAAGAACAACAGGCAGGAGATAATTCAGCAGAAGGAAAAGTAATCAAAATCAGCAGCAAGTTGAAAAGACTTGGAAGCAGCAAGGCAATATTGCACTCCTCACAGTCAGGTCACCAACACAAACCAAAGCAACATAAGTGAAGATTACTGCCTAATGGCCTGAAAGAGGGGATTGATGGATCACAATCTAGCTCCTTATCACAAGGAACACAATTTATTTCACTACAAGCAAGAACATGATGAACAAAGACTAGCTCCATCCTTAGTCTTTGAAAAGGTCTGTCCATAGTCAAGAAACAGACTGAGATATGAGAGAGAAACCTGTGCCTGTTTTGAGGATAGAAGGCTAGAGTTCTGCAACTCTCTGAGCATCAAAATTCACTGAAATCACTGGTGCCGTTGTGATTGCTCATTAACAATACACATCTTCCAGCTGACATTTTTCATTTGGACCTTGTGAAAACCACAAATCAAACATACATAAGAAGGTAGCCAACTTCAACTGAGGAAAGGTCTTTAAAAAACAAGAAAGAAAATAAACCTTTGATAAAATAATTGCTTCTACTGTTATTTTTTTGCTATTGCTTCAAAAACAATTTCTCTTTCTTTCTTGTTCATCTATCTGGTGTCCTGCTGTTGTGCAGATGAAAGGTCCAGTCTCTTTAAAATTTCATGCAGGGCTCTTTAGAACATCTCAGTTTTTAAATGCCCATGGCAAAGACAACAAAATGTAACAGTAAATGGAAAGCAGATCAAAACCCCTGTTTATACACTTCATAAAGATAGCGTGTGACAGAAGGTATATTTTCACACCCATGAGTGGCAACAACCATTCTTAAAAACACTGAGCCACATAACTTATATCCACCAAAGCACTGACCACGACTCAGCATCCCTGTAACTATCAAACCTAAGTGCTGAACAATTACATTACCTGGTAAGAAAAGTTTTCTTCTCTTTCTACCCTGAAAGCAGAGGTTCTCCCACCATTGTACCAGACTGACCCTAACAATACTTGTGGAAACTTTAAGGGGTGTGAAGTAAAGACCTTGGTGGAATAAAAGAGATGGGTATCCCAGCACAGCCACAAGCCTCGACATGAACCACACACATCCTAGCACCTATCACTTATCAGGTCCTTCTTCTCTCTGCAGCACTCAAGTGCTTCCCTGAGCACTGGGAGAGGAGCCTGGAGCACACATAGAGGCAGGTCATCTGGATGTATACACAGACCACTAAGAAGCTGGTTCCAAACTTTTCAAAACAGGTCTCATTTCCTTTTTCTGGAAATGGAGCATATTCCTGTTAGGAAGATGAGCAGATTTCACTTACATTTCCTCCAGGTAATTTTGCCACTCACAAATTGCATGTTTTTAGCAAATTCAAGCAAATGGCATCTCACAACCTATTTCAGGTTCTACAGCTCGTGAGCCAGTGTGAGTAACCACCACACAACATTCAATCTCAGCAGGCTCGAGTGGTTGGATCTTTTTGTGTCCAAGTGTAGGGTATTTTACCTGAATGGTCACCAAATTTAAAACCAGAATCCACAACATCTGTTTCCTACATCTCTGCTCTTGCTGCTCTTATTCACAGTGTTCACAACTCTCAGCACTCTTGAGGATCTATTTTTTAGCTCACTGAGGGTTTGAAGCACAAGCATCACATCTGTGGTATTGAAGCACCTGAGGAGGAACCAAGGAGGAACTCCCTGCCTTCAAAGAGTGGTCACATGTATAGTTAAAAAAAAAATAAAATAAATCAGAGGAACCAGTTGCCAAACCTTGAGACATTTCATGAAGGACAGAGATTTATAGACTATTTTTCAGAGAACTGTCCTGATACCCAACTGCATTCACACTCCAGATAAGATGATATGGACTTCAACAGAAAACTGGAATGTGGGTAAAATACTGGAGGTATTTGTGGAGGTTCAATAAAACCAGTCCAGCACTTCTGATTATAAAAAATGGGGAGCCTATTGCATTGAGTGCAATGCAGTGAAGCCTGTGACAAGAGAGGAACCCCTAAGCCTAACAGAAAGAAGCCCCAGGTGGTGAGCACCACGAGAGGCAGAACATCTCTTCTGAAATAGCACAAGCGTTCCTAAATCCAGAGGATTTGTGAAGTGCTGTTATAATATTGGTTACAATACACTAAATACAGATGCAACAGACAGATGACAGGATCTTCCCTTTTAGGAACAGGGCAGTTTCAGCTGTGTAAAGTCATTATGAGTGGAGTTATGTTTTGTACACTAAAAGGAAAAGAAAAAAACAACTGTCTGGAGGTTGGCGAGTCAGAAGGTTTAGACTCTCACAGCAGCCTGAAACAGAAAATGTTACCCTGCAGGAGTCGCTTGCATTAATCAAAACACTCTGCTAGCTAATCCCACACTGATAACAAGGGCTAACCACCTAGAGAGATCAGGTACATGATGGGCATGGCACAAAGAAAAGATGAATCAACCAGGAAACAACTCTGCCATAGCCTGGAGCTCGGTTTTGGAGAGCAGGGCACAGCATCACCCACAACAAGAAAACTTATCCTGTATCCAAAGGAGATGCTGATCGATATGCTTATCCTGGATAACCTTGTGCCAAGACAGGTTCAAGGAGGCAAATCAAAATCAGCAGATGTTCAGCAGAGCAGTCTTGCAGTTAATGGCTGGGATCACAGAACAACGCACGAGTGAGTCATGGACTACTCCAGACCCAGAAATGAGTCATGGCTTAATAAATGGGCTTGCTCTGGCCACAGCCCTTCGTCATGCAGTGCTAGTAAGACCAAAACCCCCTAATTGCACCAGCTATGACAGAGGAAACAATGGCTCCTTCAGTCAAGTCTGAGCTCACACATCCAGAACACAACCACACCAAGTGATTTTGCAGCCTATTTTTGTGAAATTATCAACAGGACTATGAAGCACAAAACACTTTCCACTTTACCAAGTAACTAAGGAGGTGAAGAAGCCACCTAGTGCCACACCGGGGAGCAGCCATGCCAGCTCTGCACAGCCCCAAGCCACAGCTCAGGGTGATAGCGATCCTGGCACAGGCAAGGGGAAGCAGGAAATCCCTGGCTTTGCTCCAGCTGCCCACAGGTCAGGACTTAGAGCCATGAGTGACTACACCTGTACACAGCCCTACTGCCTTTAATGACACATATGTCACAGAAACATTTCTAACTCATAATTATTCCAGTACTTATCCACAAGTACTCCAGTTTGAAATATCTGTATATTTAAAACTAGCAGACCTGTTTTCCACAAAACTGGCTTCTACTTCCTTCCTTCTTCAACAACGATCACAACATCTACTGAATTTGAAATTCCAGCTTCAATGGTTTGGGGGTTTTGGCTATGCACAAAGGAGGAATTTACAAGTGACATTATTTTCACACTGAGATCCAGAAATCCAACAGACTCTGAATTATTTAAAGAAATAGTTTAACAGATACCAGGCAAGAAAAATTTCGGCTTTAAAGAACTAAAACAAGTAATCAGTTACTGAAACACTGAAAGACATTAAACCAATAATGGTTTTGTATGAACTCCTGAAAGATTATTCATATATTGAAACAAGAAATAATGGACTTGACTTGGAAAGTCACATTACTATAACACACACAGGCTTCAGAAATGTAAAAGATCGCTTTAGGCATGTTTTTGTAGAAGGGATTAACTGAAGATCAGTTTCAAGTCTAAGTCTTTATTTTTCTTGTGCTGCACTGAGCTTTCAGCACAGCCACATCTGAACACTTTGGTTTGAACCAAATCCTGGGACGGAGGAGGGAAAGAAGGGTCAGCCCCAGCCTTCCGTGGCCACAGCCACCCTGCCATCCCCCAGCAAACCCTGGGAAATGGCTGATGTCCAGGAGAGTGCCAGCAGGAGCCATTTGCTTCACAGGATTTAATGCACACGAGCCCTGCAGGAGCACTTTGAGGTGTCTGTCCCAGCTGGGGTGAACACACTTCACTTCGGGCTTTTAAGGCTGAAAATAACACGGGTGATTTTGCACAATAATCAGACCACTGCAGTATTTCCACCCAAATGGCTTCTGTAGGTCCATAATGGAAGGTGTAAGTAAAATGCAACCTCTGTTACTCATCCTGAACTTTAATCAAATGAGGAGAAACCATGTTTCCTTTGAACATCACCTCTGTGGTGCAGAATGCACTATCATACCAGAAAGGGCTTAACACAAAATGAGAAACCCCATTTATTTTCTGTAAGTAGAGAAGAACTAACTTGGGGTTATCCTTTTAGCTTATTCATGCATTATGGGCTCAACAGTTTAGTCCTGGCTTTTAATACTTTATTGTTAATTAGACATGGCACTGCAAGAGGCAGAAAGCAATTAGAAGAGAAAGCAAAGATCCAAACTTGATGCATCCCAACCCACAGGGCTCTGCTTGCTGCCCAGCTGGACCTTTGGTGCCTTTGACTGCCCAGAAGACACTTCAGGTCCCTGGTGACACAGGAAAACACTCCCACAAACAATATGGGCATGATGCAGAGAGCAGTGAGTCAGGTCTCCCCCTGTGAAGCCCTGACCAGCCTTTGCACTGCTGCTGTGGATGGGTTCAGACCAGACTGGGCAGGCAGCCCCTGAGCACCTCAGAGCTCCCATTGGCTGCCCACAGCGTGCATCCCTGGGCAGTTTTCACCCACTTTCCTACAAATCACATATGGGAAATGTATCTGATTTTTAACTAAATGTGAACACTTCACATAGTTATAATATGAAGTTTTGGCAACCATGTGTTGCCTCATTAGTGGGACATACAGAGCACAAGCTCATTTTGTGAAGATTTTCCAAAGATCAAGCATTCACTGATCAAAGCTTGACGCAAAAGAGGTCAAAATATTACTTCAATTTAATTAGGTCTTATTTCCCTAAAAAGCACATTCACTCCTGCAACAGAATTTACTTGCAAATGAAATTTTAAACTAAATGCAATCTGAGTTACAGGAAACCTGTTTACATATAATGCTTTAGTTCATGAGTAACCAGAAGCAGTCATAAGGGTGGCTACCTGAAGGCAGACCCTAACAAAGGTGTTCATGTCACTACCACACTCTCCCAGAAGCCCTTGGAGCTGGGTGACAGCACACAAGCCGAGCCACCTCAAGAGCCTTCAGGTGCTGCCAGCTTTGCTGCTGGAAACATCTAGTGGCACTTATGTTCTTATGAGAAATATCAGTCTGAATAAGCACCTCAATGCATTCTGGAAATGTGTTGGTAGATAAAACCTCCTGGGTCACAAAGACTCTCATCTACCAGAATTCACCACACAAAATTACTCTTCAGCATTACTCGCAGCTGGATTTTACTCCTAAAAGATAAAACTATAAAAGCAAACAAAAGCCTCACCTGTTATCTAAAAAAAGTTATGAAAAATAAGTCTAAAATTAGTACAAAGACTGTGAAAAATTTGGGCCAGAATCTCACAGGCTGTAAAGTTGGTGTAATCTCTGCCTGTAAGGGGTCTGTGACACTTGCTGCTCTCTCCATCCTTCCATACCCACAGTTTTCTCTGGTGTATCCAAAACCCCTCACAGGGGTGACCAATGGATCACCAGTTACAGAATCTCCCAAAGTTAATGCACAAGGTAACTTTTACCCAGTTCAATCGGAAAAATAAAGAAGCCAAGCAGGCTTTTCCCTCCCCACTCCAGTGCAGCTGGCCATGAGCACGATCCCAGCTGGGTGCACAGAGCAAATGATGCTGAGCCCCAGAAGCTGTCTGGTTTTGCTGCAGGAGTGGGTCTGGGTTGGCTGTTCCCCAGGGCAGAGAAGGGTCACCCCCCAGCCTCAGGACATTGTGCCTGTTGCTGGCTCTGGAAGGAGCCATGGTACGATTAATACATATTAAAATGCCACGATCTGCCTCCTGTCACATTGAGCTGTTGGGTGGTTAGGGGTTTCCCAGCCAGGCTGTGACAGTGAGGACTAGGCAGACAAAGCTTTAAGCTTTAGATGCAGAAAAAGCTACAGAAATAATTCTGACATTTTTTCAGGCACATTCTGAATTACTTGAGCATTATTTGATAATGCTATATAAAACACCTGATGACATGCTGCTGAGGGAAGCTTTTATGGATGCTTCACAAAACCAGCTGAAGAGATGAGGTTTTCCCATGTGTCATGGCTGGCTGCATGCCACCCTGTGTCCCCCAGTTGGTATAACCTCCCATGGCACAGCATGGCATGGGCAGCAGAGCCCCAGCTCAGGGCTGGCAGCAGACCAATCCACCTGGGACAATACTGGAAACATCCTCGTTAGACACTCGGTGCAATTAGCTTGAGCCAGTTGAAAGTACATTTTTGATCAGCTTTTCTACATCTGTGTTTTCCCCAAAGTCTAGACTTCCTGGTTTACTGCTCAAATGCTAAAATTCAGCTCTCCTTCCATAAAGTATTTTAATCTAAAAATAATTCAAACCATGTTTATTTTTAAGAACTTTTACCCTCCCAAAAATAATGTTTAAAAGAAAGCAACTTTAAACATTAATAGAGAGTAAGTAATTGCTGTTGCTTTCATTGCAGATAAATCACTTTTAATCTAAATTTTATTTAAAAAA
>VWZX01002531.1:0-75879 GCA_013399015.1 Galbula dea | reverse complement strand
ATCAAAAGTAATGTTAATCATGCTGGCCAGGGAGCAAAAGGACATTCCCAGACATTAACTGCTTTCCAAATATGAAAAACATATTAAATATCTCTCTTAAAACAAGATGTTTTCCTCATGTTCCCTTAGGGCAAAGCCTGCTGGGCGCACATGTATAGTTGCAAGGCTTGGGCATGGCCAGCCAGGCTTGGCCAGGGAGCCCCTGCTGGGTGCTGGTATCACCTGGCATCCCAAAGCTGCACTGGGCACACAATGGGCTCCAGCACTGCCGCAGGGCAGCATGATGATGCTCTGGTGGCACTGCCACACAAGGTGCCCGTGTCCCCTTGCCTCCTCCCTGCACCAATTAACCTGGTTTGCACACAAATCTTTCACTGGGAGTCATCCCAATCCTACAAACAGATTTTCCCCAAACTTTTATAAGCAAGGACACAGCCAGAAGCTCTTGTTCCGTCCAGCTGTCACCATGGCACACATGGATCAGACACCACAGACAGAATTTGCTTTTATTTAATCATGAACTGTGATTTCTGTTGCAATAGGATCAGATGCATCAGGGAGAGAGAAATGTGCTTTGGCAGTGTAAAGAAATACAATTAGAGTTAGTCCCAAACAAAATCTAGTAAAGCAGTTTTGCCTTCAGCCAGGTCCTCCAAGGCTGGCAGAGAAGCCCAGTGCACCCTCAGTCTTCTTTGCTCTCCCCACGCATACATGAAGAGAGGAAAAACATGAGTCAGTGGAAAGGTGGTGCCTAGGGCACAGAACTTACAGCAGCAAAGCACCATTAAATCCACAGTTTGAATTTGTTATTAGGACAAAAAGAAGGGAGGGAAGGATGCTCACTGCTGTGTACTGGCCACAAAGAAAAGGCCATCAAAAGAATCACTTCTCCTGAAGGTTTTGTTTCTCTTTCTCCGACCAAAGACTTTTTAATGATTTAAAGACACATTAAGAAAATACAGACACTTGCTCCCACCACTAGGAACTGGGGATTTGTGCTGCCAATCTGGCCTCCTCCATGCCATGGTGGGCACACCAGGTGTCATACGGGTGATGCCACCAGCAGCTGGGCCGGCACACAGCCACCTGCTCTCAGCAGTGTTCGATACCTTAATGCCCAGTTTCCTTAACGCCCTCTTGGACCCTTCCATAAGAGCAGACATCTTCACCCACACAGCTCCAGCCTGACGCCTACTGACCCACCTCCTCCCCATGGCACAGCCACAAGAGACGGCACCTCTGCAGCGAGGCTGCTGGTGTCCCTGGCTCCTGAAAGACAGAGCTCTAGCCAAAAGGAGAGGGAAGATTTTGTTTCCCCAGCAGCAAAGGCTTCTCACTGCCCCATCAGTAACCCCTTATCTCCCCATGTTTACCCCTTTGCCCCCCAGCAGCAGGACGGACCCACGGCCAGAGTAAGGCTGCCGAAAACCAGCCAAATCTACTGTTGGATGTGGGTAATGTATTTGTTTTTAACTGAAGCCAGTCACTTTAATTACTTCCAAAGCATGTGAATTCTGGTCACATGAATTGGAGTTCTGTGTCAAAGTAATTTTCCTGAAGGAGCTGTTTCTCTGGAATAAGCTTTCCTCATCTGCTAATCCACCAGCGCCACAGCCACTGGCTTTCCCAAACCAAAACAATATTGTTTTTTTCTCAGATACATGAGGAAGAATTTTATTAGGCTTTAGCGTACATGTATGATTAGAATAACAGAAAGAATTATCTGTGAAAGAATTGACATAAAAACAATACTCAAGTCCTCCAAGGACAGGACAGATGTCTTTTAGCAAGGAGCACTAAAAACACACACAAAAAATAAAACCATCAAAGACACCATATAGGTCCCTCACTTTTTCAATCTAGTTTCTTCTCTCTACCTCCCTAGTATCTTTTTGAACAGAACAGCAATAGCATTTGAACTTTTACTGACTCCTAATGAATTAGGAGTTTGCATGTTTATCGTCCCTCCCAAGAAAAAAACCCCACATACTCCAGTGATAAACAGCACAGAAAGCACAAAGAGATAAAACTCATGAAGCCCATAAATACAGACCCTGAAAATGTTTCAAATGTGAAATATATGACAATGGTCCATTTCCCTGTGCTTTGTAAAAGCACATAAAGAGTGAGCAGCATAGGATTTATAAACTAAAGCACTTCAGTCTCTGACATCAGGATGGCAGCACAGTGCCTCATACAAAAGCAGGAAACAGCCATCCCTAACTTACCTGCAGCTCCCATGGGCAAAGCTCTGCACTTTGGTGACTGCTGATGGCACTTGTCACCCACAGCAAAGCAGGATGCAGAGGATGCTTCGGCTGAGGGGTTTCACGGAGTCAGAGGTGGCAGCAAGGCTCCCTCTGCATCCTTCACGTGTCCTGTCCTGGTCCTGACAGAACCAGTAAAAACAGCGAGACCTTTGGGATCCCAGCAAGAAAAGCTGACAGCCCTGGGCCTTGATGGGGATTAGAGAGCAGAGTCCTGAGGGTACCAGCTGGCTGTGCCCACTGCTGGAATGCATGCCCTTTTTTGAATGATAACACCAAAAAAGGAGCCTACCTCAACTATTCCTCTTTTCTGATTCACTGTTAGATTAATACTCAAACAGAAGGCATCCAGGCTCAACTCGTTTTCAAAACACCGTGAGAAGAAAAAATCCCCAGATTTTTACTATATTGCTAGAACCTTCTGTTGGGCACCAGTACTTTAGGTCATATCCTCAGTTTACTGTCTGTAGGTGTGTCTCTGCTGCTGTCAATATTGACAATAGACCTAACACATTTGAGAAATTGTTGTGTGACACAGTAAAAATCAAACAGAAAGAGAAAATATAAGTAAGTGAGGATCTCCCAACCTTCCTTCCTTCCCCATGAAAGAGACAGTTATCCCAGCTCCAGCAGGACTGAGATAAGCATATGCAAAATGCCCACAGGCCACAGTTCTTCATTTTCCTCTTGGCTGATCTACAACTAAGCAGCCAAAATAAACAAACTTTGCCTTACAGTCAGGCTCAACATGAACCAAACTGAATTTTTATGTCATAAAAGGAAGCAAAAAGAAAAAGTAGTGTTAAGAGTTAAAATACTTAAAATATCAACACTTCTTTTCCAGAAGAAGGGAAAATAAATGTAGAAGACAAGTTACTAAGCAATGATTTCAGACACTAATTACACAGTCCTTAATGCATCTGACAGTATCACAATCACCATTTGCTTTCTAAAGTCAATGACGAGAGAAAGTTTGGCCCCATGACATCGGGGAACAAAAAATAGACTTTTTAGGTCAGAAGAGGAACAAGCACACAATTTGAAAGCTACCTCATCTAATTCACACTTTGCAGAGCAACGACTTCACTAAACTACAAGTTTTTTGAGTGACATTTTTGCTGCCCAGGGAAAGTTACAGAAACAACCTGGAGAGGAGTCCAAAGTCTCCTCGCTGACTCAGCTGCAGGGATGTCCCAAGGTCACCTGGGCAGCCAAGAGCCAGCTCGGCTTTAAAGAGCTGGTATTGATACTGTCTGGAGACACTGAGTTTTCTCCATAGGATTCAGACTCCTTTTGCTTCTAGACCTAATTTGAACTTTAAATGATTAAATATTTCATTGCGTATTGAAGACCTGAAAGATGAACTTCTCTGAAATGCTGAAAACACAATAAGCAATATGAAGATAACTTCAACCCAGAGACTGGAACAACCACCTCCTGCAGTGCCAGTCAGCACATTTCAGCGTTACTTTGGCACAGCTCTGCCTCTGACAGGCCAGTAACCACAAACAAAGCTGAGCTCTGAGATGCAGCACAGCATCTGCAGGCTCCCCCAGCGATGCGGCGGCTCAACACGTCTTGCATGTACAAAGCCACTCAAGATGTTTCACTGAACCAGTGTATTTCGAGTGGCTTGTGCAAGAGATTTCTCTGACCACTTGAAATGAAACAGTTTTTTTAACTAACCATTACATGATGCAAACTCCTTGCTCTTCAGAACTGGCAAGGTACAATCACCATCAGGTATCGCTCACACTGACCACTCCAGGAGGAACACTTAGCCCACAAAGTACACTAGTTCCAGTGGTCTAGACCACATGGTGCAGGGAGAGCACTGAAGGTATTCCAGCACCTGTCACACCAGCCTCAAAATTCCACCTGAGGGGCTTTCCATTTTAATTTGCAGCACTTGGAAAACAGGAGATGCAAACCTCACATAAGGTAATACCATCTCATGTTCTTAGGATGGATGTTTCAATGTAAATATTTGTAGGGGAACACCACGAAGGAAGCCACTGGTACACAGTCCAACTGCTCTGTTGTTTTGAGCAGTTATAATGGAAATTCCCAAAGGCCAGCAGGGTAAGAGAAATAAGTTCTACAAATAACAGGTGCCTGTGAATAGGGCAGCAGACCTAGAGACTGAAATTCCTTAGTTTCACTTCACTGTAAAAAGTTCCACCTGTGCACGGTTCCCCAAAGCCTTCCCCAGAAAAAAACCTGAAAATTCACATGGTTCCAGGTTTGTGCCCAACCTTGCAGTGCATGATTGCATGAAAGATGAGCATGAACACGTGCAACTTGCTTTTTTCTGCTTGCAAGAGTCATTTCACTCAAGTTTATAACAGTCCTTTTTCAAGACAAAACATACAGCAGGCTTCTTCCAGAAGCTGCAGCTATCTCTCCATCCTTCAGTGGGACATTTTTTCTCTACATTTCAACTATAGCTGCTGAGCACACATGTGCTGCTTCATTTATCTCCACTCTTCTCATTCAACTAATTACCCTGGAAAGCACTTCAAGTACTTTAAAATACCAGCACACGCTTTCAGATTAACTCAGTAAGGCCTAGATACAAGGAATGTCTGTGGATCCTGTGTCTTGGAATAACGCTGCAATCTTGGAGCAGTACAGCACTGTTTTAACTCAGCACCACCAAAGGCACCAGGATAGTTGTACCCAGCCAAGGAAATTCTTCAGCAGCAGATCACAATGAGCACTGTGCAGCAGGAAACAGAGGAAAAGGACCCTGACCAGCAGCAGAGGTCCAAGATAGCCCTTCTGAGAACTTCCAATCACCCTGCCCCTGTTCTTTGAGATACAACTGGAGTATGGGATCTGTATGACCTGGGGCAGGTTTGGTCAGGCTGCTTGCCTACAAACATGCTCCAACTGTATTTTTTAAATTCTCATTATGAACAGGGAATATAATACAATACAATACAAAAGCTGCCCTTGTTTCTTGTCAGCACATCATTTTTGCTTAATTAAATTAAGAGAATTAAAATAAGTTTCCATTTGTTTTATTTCTGCAGTGGCAACACATATAGAGCAGTACAAACTGGAGCCTGCCTGCCTCACACACCACGAACAGAAGCATTCACTGATCTCTGACTGTGGAGTTCTTATTGCTGACAACCATGTGCGAGACAGAATGAGAAGAGATTGGTTTTCAGAGGCCAGAGCCTGCAGTTGAGGAAACAAGAGATAAAAAGGAGAGAAAGATCAGGTTTTCACTTGTAAACTGCAATTTTGCTGGAATCATTGAAAAAGAATGAGGGTTCCATGATGTCACTTTTACAGTCAATGTTCTGACTCTAACTGCTCTTTACTGACCTGCCAGTCTGCACTTCTAGTACAGCAATTCACCACTTGGCTGCAGAAAAACAGTACAAAAATACCAGTTTTAAATAAAAAGCCCATTATGTGATTCACATATGAGAAAGTACAAATCCCAAGTACTCGCTGTCTCAAGTAAAATACATAAAGCATCATCAGAAAAAAACCACACTGGAAAAATGTGAGTGCCACATAAAGCAGTCTGGGAGAGTAACTTCAAATGACTGATGTGATGCTTTGGGTTTTTTTAATCGGCTTTTGCCCTTCTTCCACTTACTGCACTCATTTCCCTTTTTAAACAAAATATTCCCCTTTATCCAGTGCCTTTGTCTGACCCTTTCAGAGGATAACACAGAGTTAATAAAACAGGTAGGCAAATATGCAGACCAAAACAGGGGCATGACATATATCACACTCAGTTCCTCCTGAAGGACAAGCTTTGACTGGGAATGCGTGTGGATGGAAACACCAAATGACCAAATTAATTACAATTTTGCATGTTCTTTTCCTTTATATTCTCATTGGGAGAAAAGAAGAAAGAAAAAGAGGAATTATTTCTACAACATGTATCAAGACAAGGTAACTGCAGATCCAATGGAGAATCAGAATAGAGTAAATCACTGTACATTTCCAATATTCCACTATTGTTCATATACAAAGGCTTAATATTGCTAGTGGTGTGGACACAGACAAAATGAAGCATCGTCCACTGAGATTTTTGTATCCAATCCTTGAATAAATTTAGAATACAAAATAGACTATTAGGTGCATTTTCTATCAAGTGGTGGGCTTACCAGCTGGGCCATGCAGACCGGCATGCACCCATGCACAAGCTCCTCTAGTCCTACCCCAGGTGCCACATGGCCATTACATTCCCCTAAGAGAGGCTGATTCAAACTGGACATTCAGCTCAAGTTTTCTCATTGCTGAGAAGCTCCTTCCCAAGAAGCATGGACTCTCCATCTCTGCACAGGTACAGATGAAGATTTGAGTGCCTTCCAGTAAACAGGCATTGATCAAAGACACGTTCCTAAGCTCCACGGTGGTACCACGACCACAGCTAATGGTTTCTGAAATGGGTCAGGCTGGTCCGAGGGCAGCAAGAAGAAAAAAATTCTGATTGTTCCGGACAACTAAGTGCTTCCTTGGAGAACCAAATTTCATCCTGCCCCTGGAGAAATGACTTCTACAAGTCTAAGCCACTCAGTTAAATCGGACTTGCCAGAGGTAATTGCTAATTGTATGTTCCACAGATAGTGACCTCCAGCCTCTAACAGAGGGTGTCGTTTGCAATGAGCTGTGTATTTCCAGAGAGGAGTTAATGGGATTTGTTTCCACACACAGAGTGCTCAGCAGCACTAGATGCTTTGAGCCACACAGTCTAGATAATTTTCAATTTAATCTCATGCAGATTCTGACTGAACCCTGCTTCTGACATTTCCATAATTAGAAGTGTTTGACATTACATTTTAACAACATCCTTTTTATTTAGCATTTTTGCGTGCAATTAATAACCTAAACTAAAAATAGTGCTTATGTACATATACAGTGCACTATGAAAACCAAGATATTTTTAATATGGTATTTCATTTGAATACTTTATTGAGGTCATGTGGAGCATCTCTCTCTTTATATGGATAACTAGAAGCAAAGAGGAATCCATCGTGATAACATGCAAATAAGTATGGTGCATTCATACGAGACCAAACACTGAAGTAATAAAAAGGAAAGAAAACTACACAGCAGGAGAGATATTTCCAGCATTAATGTAGCATTTCCACCTGCTGTGCGGACACAAATTCTGTGTACATGAATTAACACTCCTTCTTATTTGTTTTCTCACCTTCTTTATAGAGCAGAAGCCCTAGGTGCATCTTTACTTTCAACTAATACTAAGAAGCATCTATAGCTGCAAAGATTATTTCCATCTCTACCCACATGTGGAAAATGTGCTTGTTATGAACAGTTCCTGGGGGAAAAATTTTAAAAGTTATGCCAAAAAATAAGAGGTGTCTGCTTGACACTCAGCCTTTTATCACTAAAATACCTTTAAAAAAAATATCTTACATCCTCTGAATGCTCATCCAAATGCCAATAATAAGGTCTAAATCAATTTAATACTGTAACTTCTATACTTGTTGGTCAAGCAAAGCTCAACAGGGAGCTCCCGGACTTGATGTAGGTGGAGGCTGCTCTCTGATTTCTTCATGTTTTGTATTAACATCCTCTTAGGATTAACACTAGCCTGAAAACAGTCCTGCATGTGCAATAGGGTCATGCATTTATTTTCATCAGCATTCCCCTCGCGAGGTTTAACTAGTTTCTTGTAGATATGATTTCTGAAACATACTTATATTTTCAAGGTAGCCAGATATGTTGTAAAGTCAAAGCAAACACCATGAAAGGAGATGGTTCAGAGAAAAAAGAAAATCATTTTCTAAAGACAACGACAGGCAGAATATTGCCAAACTCATGATCATTACAGCAAGCCTACAACAGATTGAATGGATAGGCTACAAGGATGATCCATTGCCCTACTCCGCCACCACCCAGTGACAGGACAAGAGGCAATGGCTGTAAGCTGAAGCATAGGAGATTCCATGTGAATACACGTAGAAATTTTTTCACAGTGAGGGTGACAGAGCACTGGCACAGACTGCCCAGAGAGGCTGGGGAGTCTCCTTCTATGGAGATATTCAAAACCCATCTGGACGCATTTCTGTGTGACCTGGTCTAGGGAATCCTGCTGTGGCAGGGGGGTTGGACTAGATGATCTTCCGAGGTCCCTTCCAACTCCTAATATTCTGTGATTCTGTGATTCTGTGAACAGAAAGGAGGCAACTCCCATTCTGTTTTCTCCACCATGAAGGTCTCCTTGAGAAAGGCAGGAAAGAAAAAACAGTTGTCTGTCCCCACACAGCAATGGGAAGCCAGAGCTCAGCCAGGTGCACCCTTCGCTGGGATGGTCCTACACAGAGAATGAGAGTTGCAGCTGCGTCGGTGACATTTCTTGGTGTGCTGGGAGTATGGAGCTTGGACATGGCTGAGAACCTGCCAATGTTCAAGAAAGCTGTAATGATTCAGCCACGTATCTTCTCCTTAGGCAAATCTCAAGTGGGATTTTAACTGCTGTGTTCAGACCAAGACCTCTCTCCTGTCTCTTTCCTCCTGCTTTGTCTCCCCAGTCCACACTAAAACCATGGCCCCTTTCTTTCATGTGTATGTCCAACCACAAGAATAAATAAAGACAGTTTTACTGAAGCAAATCTTTCAGCTTCCCTTTTCAGGCATTCATTGTCTCTTCCAACATCTCCACAAATAGTGACCACCACATCTGGACTTGTAACTTTACATTACCCAAGCCTCATTTTTCTATTTCTTACACCAAATCTAACTTCACACTCTTCCTACCTGACATTATTAGGATGCAACTCTTCCTTTCCACCCAATTAAATGTCTTGATCAAGCCTTTATCACATAACATAACTCCTCCAACCTTCTTTCAGCAGCCTTGCTAAACACAATCTTGCTCAAATTCTATCCATTTAAAAAGTTGCCTCAAGAACGGTTTTCTTGACCTTTTTTAATGACAAATCCATCTTTGCAGTTCTACCTATTGCTTACCCTCTTTACAAAATCCAAAGCTACGCATGTTTAAGGTACTTCACCACTTACAGAGTTACAAGTTTATAAAGGACCTTGCTTTTATTTTTTGTTCACTGCTGAAACCTTTATTTTCACTCTACCCAAGATGTTTCTCAGCTCATTTTGAAGTAGGATATTTTCACCTTCTCCTGTAATACAGTTGTTGCACAGGAGCATCACAAACATCAGATGTACCTCATCATGTCTCTTCAGCCTGACCCTCCCCTCTGGCACAGTGCTCACAATAAATGCCCAGTGTTCTGGCAAGGTGTGTACAGCCATCACTCCTTGGCCCTGTTAGCACCATCTCCTTTCTGTTTGCTGCCTCCATCCATCATGGGGTATAAGCTGTTCAGGGGAATGACCCTAACATTGCAGAAGGAGACTTGGGGGTGTTGGTGGATGAGAAGCTCAACATGAGCAGCCAGTGTGCGCTTGCAGCCCAGGCCAACCGTATCCTAGGCTGCATCAAGAGGAGCATGGCGAGCAGGTCGAGGGAGGTGATTCTCCCCCTCTACTCTGCTCTCCTGAGACCCCATCTGGAATATTGGATCCGGTTCTGGAGCCCCTATNAGCTTTTAAGACAAGGTTTGATGGGGCCCTGGGCAACCGGATCTATTGGATGGTATCCCTGCCAGGCAGGGGGGTTGGAACTAGATGATCTTTAAGGTCCCTTCCAACTCTGACGATTCTATGATTCTGTGGTAACAGTAGCAGGGTCCTGGTCACTCAGTAAGGTCTTTGCATACCAACATGATACAGACAGTGAAGAGTAACAATCACGAACCACCACCTACTGTACTCTGAAACATGCCTCCAGTCCACACCTCGTCTGGACATTATGTACAGCCTACCACACACAGAAGGTCCAACCTGACAGATTGTTCTCACAGCTAATTTTTACTGAATTTGTAAGAGGCTCCAAAAGATGGAATTCAATCAGTTATGCTGTAGTGGTTTACATCAGAATATACATGCACTATACTTCACTCAGCTCAGCAAGTAAAATCAAAGTGTACTCCAGTCTCTGGTATTCTTAGGAGAAGCAGTGACAGAACAGTCCTGATTGCTTTTGTTCTGCTAATGAGGAGGAAAAAAACCTCAGAGGAAGTTTTTGCCAGTGAGTGCATTAGTGAACACAGAGTACAGTAATAGAGTACCACAAGAAACTTCTGTAACAGGTAATTCTGCCTTTCTGCTTTCTTAAGCCTGACACGAAGCTGGAATAATTAGGATGATAAAGTTTAAGCAGCCCTAGTAAATTCAGCTAAATCTAGTATCACCACAGTTGGGATACTTATTTGCATGTTTAAATTACTCAAGTGACTAATTTCATAATTTCCTTTTCAATTGCTGAATGCCTTACTTTTAAAATGAGTCCCCCGAGAGGCAGAGGCACAGTGCATGGTGATGTTAAAGTTAAAAACTTGTTATACTTTATAAGATTATCATAATATTGCATACATTATTTCTTATTTAATAAAAATTTAATTGTGCATATAATTTGATAATTTAATACCAATAATGTCTTACACAAATCTAGAATGCATTCATTTGGGTTTTTTCTTGGGAACAAAAGTTACATACAAGGTTTCAGTGAATAAACATTCTTATTATGAGAACTCCCAATTTAGCCATATTTTGCGTGCAGCCTTCCCAACTGGGACAAAACTCCTACCCAGTGAGATCATATCCTTTTATTGGTACTCAAGTGTCCAGCTTCCCCTTCTTGCTGTGGAAGACACAGAACACCAAGACAGGCTCTCTTGCTTCGTTAATGAAGTTCTCATGAAGCTCCTTGGGTACATCTTCAACAAGACAAGGAATGACCACAGAGAGCCATGACAAGAATGAACAGTATTTTGTTGTCCCCTGCTCCTTTTCCATTGGTGTGCAGTTCTCAAGAGAAAACCAGCTCTCTGGAAACACTACAACCAGTGATGACAGCGAAACAGGACCTGTTTTCTGCAGAAGCTGACTCACTATGACCTTCCAGAATGTCAAATTCCATATGCTGTGCCAAACATCCACACTCAACATTGTTTATTTCCTCACACAGGGACAAAACTGCAGTAAGAGGAAGCGCTCTATAAATTGCAGAGACAATGGTGATTTGCTTGGCTTACAGAAGAGATAAAGGAGAGTCCCAGCAGTAAGGACACTGCTGCTATCATCCTCATTTCTCTGAAGCTTGTACAAAGGATTTCAGAAAGAAACCTGGCAGGTTTTACTAACAACCTGGACCAGTCCATGGAAGACTGTGGGTTTCCTACATCTAGCTCCTTGCATCAAGAGCAGGTTTGCAGCACTGACCCTGTCAGCTCAGTGCACCCTTCATTACACACAGATGCTATGTGGAATTTTCAATACCAGACTGCAAATGGCCACTGAAAACATCCTTAAAAGCATCTGGAAAAATCCCATTCTGTCACATTATTGCCAATTACCCTCTCTGACAAACTAGCCTCTCCACTGATTTGTTGATGTGAGATCTGGCTTTTCATATCCTGGGGGGAAACAGGGATCTCAGGAACCTCCTATTGAAAGTCAAACTCACTCAACAGGCTCACAGGAATGACAGGTCAGTTATCTTCTGTAGAAATTATGACAAAATATTTTTTTCTCATGTATTCTACTGACACATTATCTTTTTCCTGTTTTCTGCCTTGGCTCTCTGTGGACCCATCAAAACCTTCAAAGACAACCAGGACGACTGTTCACAGTTCTACTCTCTCCTCTCATCCCCCACAGCAGCTCTTGGGATTTAACACCCAACCACCTCCCACCAGTTCCTCTGTATTACCAGTGGCAGTGCTGCCTCACCTCTGGATGATGTATCCAGAGACCCTGGCCTGAAATCATGGCTTCTCTGCACCAGTAGCAGCTCCACTGCTCAGATAAATCCAGCTCTAGAGAGAGAAAATAGCCAAACAGCAACAGGCTGTGTACAAGCAACATGTTAGAACTAGTCCCCCACAACTCCTGCTTTGCTGTGCTCCTGTTCAGTTCCCTCCTTCTTGACTTCCTATTAGTTTTCATACTGCTAGTTTCCCTGGCCAAATATAACAGCAAGTTATAAGGTTTTTTAAAAAAACTGTTTCCAGTAAATTCATTTCTACCCTACTTTTCTAGAGCTCAGGAAGGCATTACCTGAACACAGCAGTGACATAAAAGTTCAAAAGCTCAGAGATTTTACAGTGCTGATATTCTTCCCTGAAAAAAAGAAAAGAAAAGAAAACAAAACAAAAGCAATATCCTCTCCCTTCCCAAAACTGAGTAACACAATTCCTGAAGCCACCTGCCCAGCAGCAAGTCCTATTAAACTTTTGGCTAAAGTACATTAATCAAGAGTAATTACTTCACTAGAAGAAGAATCCCAGAGGATGCATTTTTCCATTGCAAATAGTAATAAATAAAAGAAGTCTTAATAAAGTTCCACCTTCATCCAGGTGTTAAAGCCATTAAAACATGTACATCTCTCACATTAGCTCTCTGTACATAGAGACCAAAGTGTTCTTTTTCCTCACATGAAAATGAACTTTTGCTACCAAAGTAGTTTTTGCAAAACTACCCTAACGCCCTCCTGCAAAGGTCACTAAAGTACACACAGCAATCTGCTAAAGCTGGCTGCTACTAAACTGACTTTTCAATCCAGTAAGCCTATATGCAGTCTTAATGTAACACACAGATGACCTTACTAAGCCTCTCTACCTTCTATAAATTTAAATTAATTGTATCATTTTATTTAAGTTTCCAACTTGCTGTGGTGTATTAGCATATTAAAATTAACTCTGCAGGCTGTAATCACTTTACCTTAATAAAACAACTTACCAAGGCAAATTTGATAAAATTATAGTACCCCCTTGTGGTGTTACCTTCATACCCCAATAGAACATTTCTTAATATTACATTCTAAAAAAACCTTCTTCTCTCAAGCTCAGTGGATAACTAATTAACCTTTTCTAGAATCCAATATGAGCAAAGGGAAATTAAAAGGTCTATCACCAGAATCTGAGAATGGATGAGCTACAATGACATTTTTCCATGAGCTGAGAAAGTGATCTTTAGTAAAATCTTGGGCATTTTGCATCAATAAACATGGCATAGACTGCTTCAAAATATGAAAGCAGCATTTGGGTAATTGTCTTCATGACCCAACAAGAATGCTTTCCATTAAAACAAACCAAACACCCACAAAACAATCAGCTTGTCAGGTACCAAAGTAATTTCAGAGTTCACCATTCAGTGATTATATCTCACTTTGTACAATGTTCTCCCTCCCTCAATTTAAATGACTCTGGCCCTTCGATTCCAGAGGCTCCTCTGCAGAACTCTTCAGTCTTCTATTCTCTAATATTTATACACATCTAAACACACACACCCTGCTCTCCTCTTACCTCAATAGACTCTTCTGAGAACAAGGAAACAAACAAAAAGTACCAATAGATTTTCAAAGCAGGGCAAAACAAAAGTGTAGTTTGTACTCCCTGATCTTTCTATTTTGATTCCAGAGAGGTGTGGGATTTCTTGGTGATTAAAACATCCATCTTTCCTAAGAGTCCTATCTAGGTCTGCCCTATTTCAGTACTATCACCCTTTAAAACCTTACCAACTAACAGTCACACCAGCAGTTAGCTGCACCTTCAGAAAGCAGAGGCCCTGCACCAACAACAGCAGGGCAAACCAAAACCATTTAGCGTGAAGAAATTCGTTCAATGTTATGTGTGAGGTTTCTGTGTATCTGTACAAACAAGATGCATTAGAAACATAATTAAGGCTTAAAAAGAAAATCAAGATAATATTACCCCATTTTCTTCATGATTATATGGTAATAGTTTCAACAAGTATTTGGGGTGAGACACAGGCGATAAAGCTGATTTTTATTTCCATTAACCTACTGGCTTACTAACTAATATATGTCTGTATGTAAATTGGGGTTTAATCTACCCATGGGAAACATGGCAAAGGCTATCAAACCACTGAGCTGCCTACAGCCTGACACAGGTAAGATGGCACATCTGACAGAAGCACTCACTGCTGCCAACACAAATCCTCATCATTAGCAAGGAACGAGAGGATCTGAGACACGTAGGAGGGGAACAGCTGAGTCACACACATGCATTTCAACAATTTCCTCAACCAACCAGAGTCAGCCAGCCAGTGACCTCTGCCCAGACAGGCAAGCTTTCCAGGAACAGGAACAACACAGAAAAGAAAGGGATAAGCAAGGGAAAGGGAGAAGGATCTCTGCCCCAAACCCTGGATTAGCTTAGTCTCCCCAGTGCTCCACTTGGGCGCACGCAGTCAAAGTTGGGCTGCAGAGGAGGAGATGTGCAGCTGAGGGACTCTAAGAGGAGCATCCAAGGGGAGAAGCCAGCAGCAGAGGGCAAGCATGTACCTGTGGTGGGTTCACAGTGCTGCTCTGCAGCACCCAGCACTGCTGCAGCACGAGCTGCTTCCACAGCCTCAACTGTGCCTACAGAAGAGATCCATCTTTCCAGAGAAGGCATGGAAAACAAATGTGACATCCCCATTACGGCTGTTCCGTTACAACATAATTAACAGGCACTGAGAACAACAGTAAATTGGGTCTACAACATGCAGACCCAGGCTACACAGGATTTGTAATTGCCTAATATTAAAGCCTTGACACAAAGTAAATACATTTTAAGCTCCTGTTAGTTATGGAAACAGTTTTGAAAGATTGAAATGCAGTACCAATAAAGCCTTTGTAAATGCTATCCTAAAATATGTGTTTCTCTGAAAGCACATAGTTGGCCTTGGAGGTTTATTTAAACTGTATTTGAAGGGTACACCAAGCCAGGATAAGGATGGATGTCTTCGGTGGGACTGCACATCACCTTTAGGGCAAAAAGCTGTTGATAGAATCGTACTAAAACTGAGTAACTCTTTGAGTATCCAGACCAGGAACTCTCCCCACCACTGCCCATTTTCTATCCACTGCTGTTTCATTGTTCCAAGAGCCTAAGCCTGGCGCCCTCTAGCACCAGGTTTGTAACACTGCTTGTGTAAGCTCCACAGGACTAGAGGCTGAGGTTTCTCAGAGCTGGGCCTCCTCAAAGATGTTTTCCAAAAATTGCTAGTCAGCACTTGGGGCTCACAGAATCACAGAATGTTAGGAGTTGCAAGGGACCTCGAGAGATCATCTAGTCCAACTCCCCTGCCACAGCAGGTTCTATCCACAGCTGTGCCTGTGAGTGCAATGAAGTGATTTACTCTTCGCAACAGCAATTCTGTGCCTTTGCAGTGACTATTGTGACACTTTATGGACCTTTGCCCTGTGTCCTAAATTCAGAGAGGGAACGTGGAAGCATCCCAGAGCCTGCTCAGTGGCATTTCACAGCCTTGCTGGGACAGCCTATTGGAACAGTCTCGTTGAACAGCCTAGACATGGCTGTTAATTCTCAGCTATTTTAAGCCCATCACCTACCAAGTGCAACACATTATCTTCCATCATGATAGAAGGAAGCAAAAAAAATTACCCTCTCCTCCTCATGACAAATGAAGCTTTACACAGACAGAACTGCCTACATTCCTATTTGACTGCAGGATGAGAATGGAAAAAAGAGAAAGTCTGAAAGAAACACACTTAAGGAGATTTTATTCAGGCAGGAGAGGACCTGCTGCTTAACATACACAAGCTATTAAGAATTTGTCAGCCAAATCCTATGGACCTGCATTGATGGACAGTGCATGTTCATTCTTCTCCTTCCTTACAGAAGTAATGACAGCATCCTGGTTTCAGGAGGGACTGGTCTAATTCTGCTGCAGCACTCGATTCTGCTTTCCATTTTCCTACTGACTTTCTGAATTCCATGGAAATACATTGTTGTTAAACAGCAGTGAGTGTTATTCTCACAGCAGTGTACACTAACAATAATTCAGTGTAGTGTCAGGGAAGGCTGCAAGCTCTTAGCTGAATTTATTTGAAAAATAAAGTTTGTTTCTTTTCTCAGAGATCTTTACTTAAGTCAGCATGGAACTCTTGTAAAAGATAACTACCAATAAGTCACA
This sequence comes from Galbula dea, assembly GCA_013399015.1. Classification (NCBI taxonomy): domain Eukaryota; kingdom Metazoa; phylum Chordata; class Aves; order Piciformes; family Galbulidae; genus Galbula; species Galbula dea. Next base: position 59,593 of record VWZX01002531.1, on the reverse strand, counting down.
ACTACCCAAGGAACAGCCTTTTTATTTGATTTTTTTTATCCTTGCTCACCATGACAACATAATAAATGAGCCCTGAGAGACTAGAAGTGCATAACTATTTAAAATTTTGTATTTTATCTTTCATTGTATGCTTCCAGACATAACATTCAAGATCTCCTCTGTAAAACCCTCTCCAGTGTCTCCAAGTGAAATGCTCCAATTTTCAGCTGCAGTATAAAATAATCAGAAATCCATCTTTAGATGTGATTCTAGGTAACAGTTTACAAAACTAGTCTTACAGTATTTTTGTGATCCATCAATAATTACTTGCTCCTGTAAAAGAAAAGCAACAAGCCAACAGTTTCAACATCTGCTTTTCCAATTTTTGTTTGGAGTTCTGTTGGATGTCTCTGTATTCTTTCATACATGACTAATAGGAAAGATATAAGACTAATAGGAAACATAACTGCAACTTCACTTACGGTTGGTTTCAGTTAACAGATGGTCTTTAAACTATCCAACATAAAAGCATTCATTTTAGAAAAACTGACCCCAAAACTGCTTCATAAAATAAAGTATTTAAATTTTTTTCCCCTCAAAGCTTTAGGATCTTTCATGACACTGCAGTGTAAGAGGCCCCAGGGGTTTAAAAAAAAAAAAAAAAATCAAACCAAAAACCCCCACCACTTACTTATAATTTCTGCCCTTAAATATCAGAGACTGCAAGTTTTGCAATCTAAGTATCAGAAGTGACACACACAGCTAAACAGAAAGGTGGGGCCCCTAGACTACATCTTTTCTTGCCGAATTTCAAGTGCCAACATAAAATCAGAGCAAAGCAATCTGCAAAAGCCTCATGCTCCAGCTGACTGCCACAGCAGGTCAGCCAAAACCTGGCTTTTCCCTAAACCAGGACAGCAGTTCTGCTGGGTCTTCTGGCTGTTGTAAAAGCTGCTTCCTTCTGGATAAGGAGCTACTGCCAGTCGGTCACCGAGAAACATTCCCTTTCACTTCCCAGTAATCTGATTTCAGATACATGAACTAGAGCGGTAACAGCACGAGTCCTGCTTCCCAACTACTCAACACAGGATACAATGAATGAAAAGCTGTTTGTCCTACACACCCTGTACAGTTGGGGAGTGTCTAGTAAGATCAATAAATTGGTTTGGCAAGACCTGTGTTGCTCCACATTTCTTACTCTGACAATACCCCTCTATGTTGGTGCTGCTTCAGTGCTTACCTACAAACCTGCTGCTGACCACAGCCAGAGTAACCATAGGAGAGCAGAGATACCTTCAGTCTTTCTGTTCAGGGGGTTTGTCCATGAAACACCACATTTAAGAGACAGGCAGTAACTTTGCTACAAGTGCACCCTGCTTACAGCACGCTCTGTCTATAAAAGAAACCAAGAATAAACCCAAGGAATCAGCTCTTGTCCAAAATGCCTCCCCAGTCCATCCATCACCCTGTGCCTAACTCAGGAACAACTGGGTACAGCCCAGGGCTGTGCAGAGACAGGGGCACCAGAGCCTGGTGCCAAGTTCAACATGAACAAGGTTTAACGCCTCTGACCTTTTCCAGATTCACTCTTCCATAAACTGAGAGCCACCCAAGTGAGGCCAAAACATCAAGAGCACCCTCCCATGGTTTCACATTTACAACTGAAGATTCTTATATTCAGAATTATACTGGAAAGTACTTTCTGCAAGTCTCTTCTCCTGTTTCCAAGGTGCCTGTGCAACATAACTGGACTTCACAAAGCTTCCAGCAGCTGACTGGTGAGAGCTGCAATGTCTCTCTCTCCCAGGAAGAGGCTGTAGGTGGCAGCAGTTTTATATGGAAAAAAACAGAATTCACTTTTGGTAATATTCAGTTTCTAGTCAGATTCTGAGCTCCTTGCTCACATGCAAGGACATTTACTCTCACAGACAGTGCATCCCACTGTTAATGATGTGCCCACACAATCCATCAATATTTTGGTCTAGACAAGAAGCTAAACTTTTCTCTCCAGTAACATTAAAGAACAGAGCTCAAAAAGTCACTCAAATACAAGTTTAGAAACAGATGAAGCAACTGAAACTTGCAAAACAGCACTACACACTACCAACATGGCTTTTTCTTTTAAATAGAGTATTTTTATTACTTCCTGAGCAGAAATCATTCAGCTTTGCAGAGAGGTACATGACCACTTAAAAGAAAATTAAACACCAACACACTCCTTTAGCTTAAAAAGTGCCATTAAAAATTCATACAAGAATTAGCACCGGAGAAAAGTTAGCAAATAAACCAAAGTTGAAAGTAAATTTCTTTTCTTTCAGACAGTCTGTTCTTCCAGATGCATCATCAGCATCTGCATGTTAGCAGTTTTTCATTATTTATAAATGCATTACAGGAACTGAGCCAAACTGCAAGCCAAGAAGTCCAACACACACTTTTAAAAAGAGGGAATGTGTCTTGGTTATAGAACAAAAGAACTCATTTTATCACTGGGCTTTACCGCTGGAGAAAATGGCTCCTGGTGTGCTGAACTCCATGATAAATGTGCCCCCTCTAGATCTTTATTGCCCTTGTAAATCAAAGGACTGACAGCAGTTAATAAGAAAGCTTTTGAGTGGTTTTGAAGTTTTGCTTTGTACAAATAAAATCTCATATTAAAGAATTTGCTAGTCCTCAAGGTGTGGAAAAACGAGGATGACTAGAACCTGTTGTGCTCTCTTTTTTTAACTGTTTGTTCCCACTGTTCTCAACAAAAATAAATCAAATCAGTTTGTAGCAAGGGTACCAGAATAAAACAAGCAAATCATTCTGCAATGAAATATAAAATTTAAAGTCAACAACTTAGTCACTAAAAATTAAATCTTTCTGGCATTTCTATACCTTATGATGTCTGGACAGGGCAACACCATCAGAAAGGTACAACATGAAAGGGTTTCCCATAATTTACATTAGATGTTGGCAACACTTCTACAACCCACTTTTAACTAGAGGAAGTGATGGTTCTACATGCAAAAGTTATCAGTTGAAACTCCTCTGCAGTACTGTTGTAGGGAGCATAGGATTATCTGAGGCACCAGCTATCCCACAGGGATGGAACAAAGGGGTTTAAATCCACTGGCAGAAACAGCAGCAATATTCAGAGATGGCCAAAGTACAGCAAGGAGCACGAGTTCTACTTAAAGAGGTACCTTTTGGTCAAGCAACAGCAGCCTACAGGGAAACAAAGACAAATTACTACAACACAAATATTTAAAGATGACACCATAAAGTGAACAGGTTTATAATTACAGATGTAAAAGTTTGCTTTAGAGATCACATTGTAGAACATCTGGGGTAAAAAAAAATGGTTCTTTGGAGGTCTTCAGAAGCAAACTGCAGCTTGGATAAGGACATCCTTTACAGGATGCATCCTCTGCATTGAGTATAAAGTGTCAGCACTTCACTGAAATACATATTAACCAAAACAAATTAGAATTAACCTTGTGGTGGTTTTCTGTTTTGCTTCTGCGGCCTGCATTATCCTTGTTCAGTTCCAGGCAGCATCAGTCCTTCTACAAGAGTTCATGGCACACCCCAGCCCAGGAAATCTTAACAGGAAACTACAGTGATTTGGACAAAGGTAAACATATTTATAGGGAAATAAATATATTTCCTGTTCAAACTGGTAGCACAAAGGCATTACGTGACAAACTCTCAACAGGTCTAAAGAAAGCCTAGATTCTCTTGACTGGATGCTAAACACATTTGAGATTGCATCTCAATGTAAATAATACATGTTAGTGGACATTGTATTTAACTGTTCAGTTCCACCCCCACCCCAAAGCTAGGAAAAATAAAGTAGGGCTTTTCTCCAAACATGAAGACAACCAGTATTAAAGGAACACATTAATAAGTGTCATTTCAGATTAGGATCCAAAGTATCAGGCATCAATATTCCCCAGCTGTGTGCCTCTCTTGCAGCCAAAGTCCCAAGGATGTCACTTGCCACTAGCAGACGCTGGAAAGCTACAGAGAAAAGGCAAATCAGGCTGAAGCATTCCTGTGGTTGTTACTGTGCCACGCTGGTGTTTTCATTTAAAGCACTGTTACATCATTTCTAACTCTCCTCCCTAGAGAGAACACCTAGAAACACAAACTGAGTGGATTCAGTAAACGTGTGCTCTCCCTAGTCTGTAGACAATCAGTCTCTCCTGTGATTCTACCAACAGAATCACCTCTATTTGCTTTTACCCCTGTTACAAATTTCCATCGCTGCCTCCCCCCTCAGAACTGACAGACTGAAAGGAGATAAGGCCACTAAAAGCGTCCCCCAGCTGTGGTATTGTGGCTTTGTAGGGCACCATCAGCTAAACCAGAAAACAGCCGGCAAGCAGAGACTCCACAAAGCTACGCTTGCTGGCTGCCCAGAGAATGTGTCACCAACCTAGTAAGGATCCAGGCCCAAACACGACACAGGACATTTCACAGAAATAAAAAGCAAGTTTCTGCAGCATACAATTTCTTCACAATGTAAAGACAAATACTGATTCCTGATAGAATTGAGATTCCTGAAGCAGAAGTGCAATCCCCCAAGGCTGTAAAAGAGGTCAGAACATGACAAAAGATGTAGAAACCACTCAGAATCTGAGTGCCAGCAGCTTTCTTCCTGCTGCTTCACAGCAGCTGACGGTGGCAGATCTTGGCTTAGAAAAGCCTACAAAGATGTCCTCCTGTGCCACCAGTAAGTATAACCTTGCACTTGAGGAGAGTTTACAACACCTAACAAATCAAAAGGAAGAGAATAATGGCAAAAAGTGAATTCGGAATGAAGCCTCAGGCAGCACCATTCAAGACAGTGTCCAGGTTTGCAGACAAACTTCCTTGTACAATGCAGTGGCACCCGACATGACATGGAGACAGCCAGCTCGGACTAGCCAGCCACCTCCCCACACAGAGGAGCGCTCCTCTGCTGCTGCTGACTTCCCTCTTGAGGTTATCAAGGTCATTAGTAAAGGAAGACTCCAGGTTGGTTTAACAGCTCCAATCAATAATCTGATTTTTAAACTACTTAGGATGATTCCTTCTCATGTTTCAATTATTCTTGAGCCGCTGAAAACAGTTACGTGTAAGTTTGAGGACCGGGGGAAGGAGGGACTTTTGTTTGCTTTGGGTTTAGTTTTAACCTAATAAAAGCCCAACAATCAGCGATGGAATCACTTGCTCCATTTAAAGAACAAAAGGCAGCTCCCTCTCTCTCTCCCCACCTCAGGTCAGCTGTCAGGTGCTTGTGTACTGCAGGACCTCTCTAAACTTTGAGTTTCAGCTCAGCGATCATCAGCCAAATCATACACGAGTATTGATGTTTGCCACTCTGCAGTTAAATTACATCAAGCATCGATGCAATCAACTCATTAGCTGTATTTTATTGAGCACCAACATTCATTACTTACTTTTCAATTCTTTGATTAAGCAACATATTGCCTGTATTCCCAGTCTACATCTACCAGCTGATTAGCTCAATAATACTGATAATCTTCTCAAGTCAAAAGAGCTGGAAGGGAAGGAACTGAAATCCCTACGAGCAGACTCAATTTACTCCTTTTGCCTGTAACATCAATACACTAAACTACTAGCAATACAATCCAGCAAATGAAACTTCACATGTGCTAAGTTAGAGAGTAATTTTAACAAAAAGTCACAGCAGGTCATTAAAATGCCCCTTAATTGCCTCCAGATCATACTCTGTTATCCTTCCACAACCCTCTTGGCACACGGAGATTTTAAATCTCATCTGACTGATGTAAGAACCAAGAACAGAATTGAAGTGTGATTGTCACAGACAGAGGCTTAATGCCAGAGGTCAGAACAGCTTACTGGTATGCTGGCCCACTGCTCCAAATTTTATATCTTTTCTGTCCCTTGGTTATTGCCTGACATGATTTAACAACTGTAATTCCTTATTTAACGATGTCAAAGGTTTTTAGGAAATTGACTGTATTTCACCAACGATATATTTCTTCTTGATTACAGAGTGGTTAAAATGATTTTAAACCAAGACAGCAAAATAAAGCAGTAATAAAATCAATAAAAGGTGCTTAAAACATTCCTTCTATTAGGTAATGGCATTTAAAATATCCGTAGCTTGTAATGGCACTTAGGATATGCCCAAAAATCAATGAGCTAAATTACTTATTGAACTAGTTAATTTGAACATTGAGCTTTATATGTATATTGATAAAACAAGCGACAAGAACACTGCCTGTATCTGAATTTCACGGTCAGATATCTCCCTCTGCTGGGAAAAAAAAGCCTCTAAAAACTCGACCAGAAGTGGCAGCACTAAAGGCTGTAACGCCTGGAACACGCCACGAGAGGACTCCAGTTCTTGTCGTTTGTACATGAATGCCGCTTGCGCTGAAGCGTGAAGAGTTAAAAGATGCTAAACAGCAAGCCAAAACTTTTAAGACTATTCAGCCAGAACATTCCCATTTGGTCAGACCTGAGAAACAGGCAAAAAACAAGGAACATGTGGGAAAAGTGTAGAAAATACCGGATGTCGTAATGCTTTAAGAACAGCTAGGCTATCCTAAAGGATTTTGCTAATATTTTTCATGCTAATAATAACATCTCCACAGTAGATTCAGGAGTAACAGCCCTAGGTTCTATTTTCTTGATGGAAGTGTACAAAAAACAAGCTCTGTGTCTACCTGGTCCTACTCTGAGGTGCAAAAAAAAAAAAAAAACTAGAAAAAAGACAAGCCTAAGCATTCATCTTTCTTCAGTCTTTTTCTCCTTTACATCGAAGAAAGATGTAATTGAGAGAGGAAAAACGAATTAGCCTAACACAGTCCCCTTGGGGGGGGGGGAAAAAAAGCAAACGCCAACAGTTATAAAAGATTTCTGCATATTCATGTCGACTTCAAACACTGCAGTACTAAGACCCCTGAAGTTACCTGAAGTTCTGGAAGGAGAGGCAAGGTGACGGAGTTTCTTCCAGCTCAGGCTGCAACAACTCCCGAAGCTGCAGACACAGTTAGGGCAGAGCGCAGAGCTAAGGTCAGCATACCACCCTCTATATGCTATTAGCGCTTTCACTCTCTAGCAAGATGAGAACCTCTGCAGCACCTCTGTGCCTCAAACCTGCAGTCTAATGGTAAGATTACACCGTTCTGAGGCCTCTCTCATTTTCTGAAAGGTCATGGTGAGACGTTCCTGACAACTGGGAAAAGGCAAATGCCACACACATCCTCCACGAGAGCAGCAGGCGGGCTCGGAGAAGGCTGGCCAGCCCCTGACCCCCCTGTCCCTGCCAGGATTAGGGGGCAAACACTTCTGCGGGCCATTGAGTCAGCAGGTGGAGCAGGGACCGGACGCGGCTCGGCATGNCCCCCCGCCCTCCCAGGCCAGGCTGCGTGGAGTGGAAACCGGCATCCCCAGAAACCCTCGCGGACCGCCCTCCTCCTCCCTGCTCCTCCGTCCCGCCCCTCACCTCCGGGCGGAGCGACGCCACTTCCCCAAGATGGTGCCGCGCCGCCGACAGCAGGGCTACACCTTCCCAAGATGGCGTCGGCGCCTGCGTCTCCCGCGACCTCTCCAAGATGGCGCCTTGCAGCCGACGACCTCTTTCGCATGGCGGTGGTGGCCCCGCCCCGGCGCGGGGCAGGCTGGGAGCGAGGCCGCAGCGGGGAGCGGGCCTGCTGCGGGCGGGCGGCGGGTAGGGTAGGGTCAAGCCGGGCCGGGCTAGCGGAGGAGCCGCAGGGCCGGGTGGGCGCCATGCCGGAGCTGGCGGTGGACCGGGTGGTCGTGCACCCGCTGGTGCTGCTCAGCGTCGTCGATCACTTCAACAGGTGGGGCCGGACGCGGAGAGGCGCCGCGGCGCTGAGTCACGGGCCGGGCCGGGCCGTGGGGGAACAGAGACCGGGATGGGAGCGGCGTGGCGGGCCCTGCGGAGAGCAGATCGGGGCCGGGGAACTCCACGGAGGGCAGATCGGGCAGGGGGAATCCTGCGGAGGGCAAATCGGCTGGGAGAATCCCGCGGAGGGCAGATTGGGCTAGGCAGGACCCCGCGATGTGAAGGGAGCGGCGCGTCCGGGCCCGGGCTGGTCGCGGGGTGCCGAGGGCCGCAGTCCCCCGGTGGGTGGCGGGGGCGCGGCCTGCGGGAGTCCCCGGCCCCGCCGCTACTGTTGTCCCCTTCGAGAGGAGGAAAGTCAGAGCGTTCCGGGAGGGTGTTAGCCGCTTTCTCGGGGTGGGAAACAACGTCCTGCTCCTTAAAATAGGGGTGAGGGAGAAGTTGGGTAAATCACGTCCCTCTGAACACCGAGGGACACATTTGTGCCTAATTTAGCGTAACTACGCCAACTGACGAGCAGTTCTATTGTAAAAAACAAACAACAAACCACAGTCTCACCAGGCGGAGGAGCCTGCTCTTGTGAAAGCAAATCGTGGGTGACACCAAACAGTTCAGAGCTTGCTCATTTTGTCGTAGCTTATTGTCCTGCCGAGAGGCAGCAGAGGTGCTCAGTTTGGGTCACGTTCTCCTCGCTAGCTAATCAGACCACACAGTCCTCGTTCTGCATCTCTGTGTTACAGGGTTGGGGCACCTGAGGGCCCCAACTGAGGGCACCGAAACGGCTTTTTCTGGATGTAAATTAGCAATCAGTAATAAAACAATCATAACACCTCTTCTCCCCTTCCACCACACACACTCTTTAAACTTGCAGGAATTGGGTGAACCAAGTGCTCCACTGTGCCCTTCTCTCTTGGGTCAGGCTCTTTGTCCTAGGAACTGACAGTTCTTTTCCATTTAGAATAGGAAAAGTTGGAAATCAGAAACGAGTTGTTGGTGTGCTGCTGGGCTCGTGGCAGAAGAAAATACTAGATGTGTCCAACAGTTTTGCAGGTGAGTTTGGGTGTCCTGTATTGCTGCATTACTTGATAGGTGAGTTGCATTGGGGTTTTTTTAAGCCACCCTGCCAAGAGGACAGATTGTTCCCTCTGTGTGCAAATCAGCCTGTGTCTAACAAAAAATGCTAACTGCTGTCAAAACTACTCCTACAGCCAATGTTGTGCTTTTGTCTTCCCTGTAATACTGTGCAGTGTGGAATGTTTGGGGAGTGGATGTAAACCTCTGAAAATGCTGGGGAATATTTTGCTGCCTTGGCCTTGCTGACCTCTGCTGAGCCATCACTGTCCCAGCATGTCCTACAGAAACTCTAGCTCTCCAGGAGATGTAGCTGTTACCTGCTTCTGTCAAGATTTCATCTTTACTTTAGCTTTATCTGTTTTCCTCAGCTTTGTCCAGTCAAATACTAGTTCTTTCCTTAAGTGTGTTGTTAGTTGTGTGGAAGTAGTTTCCTCCTACATGTGACAGTAAAAGTGCTCCTTGAACTTGTGGCTTTTGCTGACCCCTGTGTATTAATTAGATCATTTCCTTCCCAGTGGGGCTACTCTCTGACAAAGCAGAGTTATGTGGAGCTTCACAGTTTATGTGGAGTTCTTCTCCCAAGTGTGGACTTCATGTTTATCCAGATTTTAGGATTCTTTTCCATTTGAGTTGAAGAGAGAGTCCTTTGTTGTTTTGACAGCCTTTCAGCCAGGAGACTTCTACTGTAGCTGTAAACTAAAGATGGAGACAAATCTTTGTGCTCAGAACTGAGCCTGTGTGCCTGTATACAAACTAACTGACAAAATAACTAGTTGTTTACAATAGTCTGTACTTAGAGTGTCTCCTGGTGCTCTGGGAGTCTGCAAAATTGCTGATGACTCCACTCAAAATTCCTTTCTTTCTAAGTAGCCTGCTGCTGATCAGCAAGCTCTAAAGCCTGTTGGGAAGCTCAGTTTCTGATACCAGATGTCTGTGCACACTTTTGTCTGTGGGAGGGTTTCTCTTGATGTTGTCCATGGAGGATAACACTCAATGCTTTGCATTTCATTCCTCAGTCATAAACTCTTAGTCAGTAGGAGACAACCTGAGTGACTTGCCCAGCACAGAGCAGTTGAAACTGGATGAAATCCTCTGCCTTTAGCAGCCAAAGATATCCTGAAACACTATTTCTAGAAACATTTTCATCCTGGAAGTTGGATTCTTCAATACTGATACCCTGTTTTGTTTCCAGTACCTTTTGATGAGGATGACAAGGATGATACTGTGTGGTTCCTGGACCATGACTACCTGGAGAACATGTATGGAATGTTTAAGAAGGTCAATGGTAAGCTGAGGTCCCCCTGCAGTCAGGGATGAGCTCCTAGAAACTTCCCAGAGTCTGGATGGGGAAATGGATGCATAGTAAGGCTGGGAGTTAGTGGCTCACATCAGAAGCCACTCTCTGCTAATTCCCTGCATGCCTTCACTTCCACTGATGGTTTTCCATGGTTCATTTATGCAAGCAGTTGGTGTCCCTAGCACATTCATTTACACCTCACTAGTTTTCCCAAGGCTCCTGACATCTCTGTATCTTTGGAGTAATCCCAATTCCAAAGGTGCCACTACTTCTGAAGAATGTCAAAGCTTTCTCCTCTCTAACCAATTCCACCCAGATGAGCCCTGAAATTAGTTCCTTTAGGAATCTAAACATTACAAACTCACATTTTGTAAGTAATGATTTTAATTGTTCTTCTCCAGCTTAAGAATTGCCTTTACTGCTCCTTGGAGACTTGAGAGCTGAGTGTTCACTCACAGCTTCAGTTCCTATGAATTCCCTTAGCCCTGGGACCAACTGTCATTCTCAGGAATGTTTGTGTTTCTAGGAATTCTGCACCCCTTGATGTCCCAGTTTCAAGCTGTCACATCCTGACATCTGCAAAGTTAATAAATTCTATCAAGCAGTCTGCTTTAGTTAAGGACTGAGGAGGAAAGTTATAGATGGTAGATTTTTCAGATGTCAGATTTTCTCCCTTGATTTGCTAACTCAGTCTCTACCTGAATCTTTTTTGCTGTTGACTTACATGATCCTGATTTGGAATCCTCTCTGCTTTTGCTCAGCTAGAGAAAGAATAGTTGGTTGGTACCACACAGGCCCCAAGCTGCACAAGAATGACATTGCCATCAACGAACTGATGAAGAGATACTGTCCTAACTCTGTAAGTGTGGCACTTAGTTGGCTTCTGGTTTTCTTTTCCTCTCTCTCTTCCTAAATGGGGGATCTGGCAACCCTTGGAACCACCTTTGTTACTGGTGGCAGAGCATGTTGGAAGATTTGGTAGCTGTAAAGTGATGGAGGAACTCTTTGGAGTAGCTCCAGATGTCTTTTCTCAGTGCCTGAAGTTAACTCCTCTGAGTAGCCAGTGTACCACTGCTGGGGAGGGAGGAGCTGACTTAGGGATGGTTTTTCTAGTCTTTGAACAAAACCTGGTGTTTTGAAATGCTTGTTTTTTTCCCTGAGGTGTTGGTGATTATTGATGTGAAGCCAAAAGACCTGGGGCTGCCCACAGAAGCTTATATTTCGGTTGAAGAAGTTCACGATGTGAGTATTGGACATGTCTCTGCCTTTCCCTAGGGAGAGGATTCCCATTAGAAGCTGGCTGGCTGAGTTGCCTTATTTGCTGAAGGATGCACAGCCCCTGGCACGTAGCTGCCTTTTACATGTGGGGTGTTGCACTCACTAGTGAGAGGCTGTAACTTACAGCCCAAACCTGCTGAAACTAGAGGTTAAATCCCAGATGTAATCGAAGCATCTGTAACTAAATGTCTCATCCCCCAACACCCTTGGAAGAAAAGCTGTGCCTTAGGCTGACTTAAGGAACTCCACAGCTCCAACTGTCCACGTGGGTCTGTGTTTCTGTCACATCCATGACCATGAGGAAGGTCACAGATTTTGAGGTGTCACTGTTCCATGGCAGCCTGTTTGCAGAAGTGTGCTGAGTATCTCCCTGCTCAGGGGAGACCTTCCAGTGCTGAGTAGGTAGGTCAGGCATGAGCAACACTTAGTAATCTCTTGCAACACTGTGCAGACAAACAACAAAGCTTTGGCTTTTCATCTTTAACTCTTTGAGCTAAATTACATTCTGGGTGTATACAAAAGTTTGATCCTTTTGCCTGAGACTCAGGACAGAGAAGAGCCTGCTCCCTGTAGTGTAGATCTTGTGCCTGCAGGATTTGTTCTTAGTTCTGTGAATTCAGAGTAATCCCACAGGTGCTTTCTGCTCACAGCTGTAAACTGGGCCAGGTAGTGGTTTTGAGAACACATGGATAACAACTCATCCTCAGAAATGTAGTTTATAAGTCTCTTAGACATCTTCCTTAATTGCCAGTGTAAAAACTGTCATTTTAATGTGGTTGCTCCATGCTCTTCTGGATCTGTATGTATGCTTCTAACTGGCTGAGAAAGGCATCCCGTGATGTAGTAAGGTTGCATCAGGAAGGAAATAGGATGTTTAGTGAGGTTTTTTTACCCACCAACAAAACACGAATGCAGACTTACACAGAGCAGAGGAAAGCAGCAGTTGGTAGCAGCCCTGGTCGGTAACATCAATTAAACCAAGAAACATCCCAGTAGAGCCTTTCCTCTCTGATTTCCTCTGGACTGTAGGTAGCTGCTTTGCTGCTTTCAGGAACAGTTTTTCATCCTCTAAAATTCCCTGGTTTTAAAAGGCATTGTGATTCCCTGACAGACTTCTCCCCCAAGCTGTGTACTTCAGTCTCATCTCCTGTTCTGCCAGAATTTTCCCGATTGCCTCTTCCTGACGCTGGAAACAGGCATCGGTTACTCTTACCCCGGGACTTTGTGGGTGTTGCCCCACTCTTGACCTGTGAGCTGCCTTGCTGCACTGTGCCTGCAGCCAGTGCTGGGCTCCCTCTGACCATGTCTGCTCTGTCCTTGCTCCCTGAAGGATGGTACTCCCACCTCCAAGACGTTTGAGCACGTGACTAGCGAGATTGGAGCAGAGGAGGCCGAGGAGGTCGGTGTGGAACACTTGCTCCGGTAAGCAGCTCTCAGGGGACGTGCTTGACAGTGAACAGGAGAACATGACCTGTTTGGCAGCTCTCATTGCCAGGGAAAAGTGGGACTGCCACTGATGGGGTGAGGAAAACTCTGTTCTGGTGCTAGCAGAGCTCAGTGTATTGCATCACGTGGAGCCGTCTCCAGGTGCCGAGCACCTCACCGGGCAGGACACTGGGAGTGTTGCTGAGGAGGCTGGAGCTCTCCCATCAAACAATGAGAGCAGTCACCCTGTACAGGCCAGGTCACCTGTTCACCAGCCAAGAACTCCTCTTGTTTATTTCTCTCTGTCCCTCTAACTGGTGTTACAGATGTTATTCCAAAGAGCACATGCAACAAGGATCTGGCTTAGCTCTGCTTTGTGATGTACATTGGTTTGTTCGCACTCCTTGACTTGAAGCACTCGTTTCAGTTGTACTTCAGCTGAGTTTCAAACTGTTTATAAGCTGAAAGGATCTTTTAAGTGACTACATCCATCTTGTTAGTGAGGATGCAGCTATTCTAATATGCCTCTTTCTCTCTGGGTGTTTCAGAGATATCAAGGACACAACAGTGGGCACTCTGTCCCAGCGGATCACAAACCAGGTCCATGGCTTGAAGGGACTGAACTCCAAGCTTCTGGACATCAGGAGCTACCTAGAGAAAGTAGCCATGGGCAAACTCCCCATCAATCACCAGATCATCTACCACCTTCAAGATGTCTTCAACCTGCTTCCAGATGTCAACCTGCAAGAGTTTGTCAAGGCCTTTTATCTGAAGACCAATGACCAGATGGTGGTAGTTTATCTGGCTTCTCTTATCCGTTCCGTGGTTGCCCTGCACAACCTCATTAACAACAAGATTGCCAACAGGGATGCAGAGAAGAAAGAAGGACAGGAAAAAGAAGAGAGTAAAAAGGAGAGAAAAGATGAGAAGGAGAAAGACAAGGAGAAGAGTGATGTCAAGAAAGAGGAGAAAAAGGAGAAAAAATAAAATGTGTAGTTTTTTTATTTGTAAATTAAAAAACTTGTAAACTAACTGATGCTGATGCTGGCATTTTTTTCCCTCTTGGGGAAAAGGTGAGTATTCTGCCTTTTTCCACTGTGGGATCTGCTTTTTGTGTCTCAGCCCTGGGCAGGGAAGGGGGAAAAGCCAGGAGGGAAAATGCGTTTCTTAGTGCAGCACTGTCTTCTCCCAGTGCACCAGCCACTGAGGATTTCCACCACGTACCGTGTCAGCCTTCACTCCATGTACCTGCCTTACCTGACACTGAGTTTTTACTACTGTGTGAGACGTGATTTATTCACATCAGTTCATCTGCAAGCTGAGGAGGAAGTGCTGAGCTCCAGTAGCACCACAGGGGGACTAGCAGAGAGGCAGTCACTGCTCTTGGCTGTGGTCTTTCAGCTGTACCTTTGTGCTGGGCTAGTCTAATTTGTAGGGTTTTTTTCCTCTCTCCTTTCTAGCTGGCCTGCCCCAAGATTGGGGTTGGCTGTTCTGTTACACTTAGGTAGGTAAAACTACACTCCTGGCTCATGTGATGCTCTGCAGCAGGGGAAACAGGAGAGGAGCCTGCTCTGTTGAGGGGAGAGGACCTGTGCTGTTTCCACACTTCATCCCTTCTTCCCCTATGACCTCAGGTCATAGCCATTTAGGTTTGCAGAGTGTGTAATGAATTAATCCTGAAAAAATGCAAATCAATGCACAATCAGCCAATTTCCTGCAGCAGAGACAGCTGTAGATTTAATCTGCTTCCTAGTACCTGGTCCCCAGGCACCTTGTCACCTGTCACCAGTGCAGGTGGCATGTCACTGCTGGGGCAGCTCCCACAGCACCAGGCCAGCGAAGGAACTGGCTTGGCTGCCTGCCTGGGAAGGTACTTGGGCTGCCAGCCCCTGGCTCTCACTCCTCAGTCTTCATGGTTAAAACACCTGTGGTGGCATCAAAGCAGGCTTGTCTCAGCATCTCTGGGACAGCTATGTCTGTAACCTGCAGTCCTGCACCAGCTCATTGTCCCAGGCCAGGACAACGGACTAGATGTGCAGGTCACTGCTCTCTGCCCTCCTGGATGTTTGCTGCAGCATCTCCTAGGGCAGAGGGGGATGTGCCCCTCCAGGTACAAGATGGCACCTCTCAGGCCAGGGCCAGGGCATCAGCAAGCCACTGCCAGGAGAGTGCAAAGTGCCAGCAGCCTGCCCACAGTGATGGGAACAGTTCTTCAGGGACTGGTGTTAACCCACTCTGGGCAGGGATCTCCCAGAGCACAGCACAAGTACAGACCAATAAAAAAAATACCATAAAACCCCAAAAATCCACCTAAACCCTTCACAAAGAATCAAAAAGCTGCTGAAAAGCAAAGTCACTGCAGAATGGCTGGAGAGAGGCTGCCCCCCTCCAGAGATATAGATAGTGGCTTGGACTGGGTTGGTTCTGCCTGTGTTGGATTTGACCACCTCCAGCCTGTAGCCAGTGGCCTCACACACCTGACTTTGTCTCACCGATGCCACTCGGGGGTTCACACAGTGCGGGGGTGGGGGGGGGCAGGGAGGCAGCTCCAGCTGCAGCCAACCATCCTGGAGCTGTTTTTAGCTGAGTGTAATTATAGGCTGGGTGAAGGCAGGAGTGCTGTGCCCAGCCCAACCCTCCTGCACAGTGTGTGCATGGAAGAAATACCAATGACTCTGTTGATGAGCCCTGGGCACCCATCAGCGCCCTTCAGCCACCTACCCCTAGACTTCCCTGAGGCTGCCCCAGGCTGTCTCTCCCACCCCACCCCGTGCCACACACCGACCAGGGACAAGCACCCTCGGCAGCTGCTCATCATTTATTGCACAAGAAGTTGGCGTGGCTGAGGCAGGATGGTGCAGTACAAAACTATCCGGTTACCGCTCGGAAGCTAGTGCAGCGTCTCAGATCCGCAGCCTTCCTTTCTGTACACCCAACGCTCGCGTGGGTCTGTCTCCCCGTGCACACCGGGGACAGGGAGGTGGCATCCAGGTGAGGGGGAGAGGCTTGATCCTGCCCTCACCCACAGCATCTGCCACCAGCTCAGCCAGCCACAGAGGGAACACAGAGAACTTGAGCTGAACCCATGAACCAGGCAAAGGCCAGATGTGCCCCAAATGACCAGAGCCCCCGAGGCTGCTGTAGAGCACCAGCTCCGAGCAACAAACCACTTCACTACTAAGTACAACTGCACAGGGGCCACACGCTTGCAAACAAAAACACACAATAGAGATGGTCAGCCAGGGTCCAGGACTGGGCAGCCACAGGTCTGGCACAGGAGGAGGCCGTCCCAGTCCTCGTGTGGTGCATCAGTCCCAGCACCATCGACCGGGGGTTCCCTGTTACCTTAACTGGGTGCAGGATAGGGCCCAAATGCAACCTGAGAGTTGGTTTGAGAGCTGCTCATTTCCCCTCCTCACCTGCACGTATTAAAATGCCACGAAAAGGCAAAAAACACTAGGAGGGAGCAAAAATAGCCTGTGTCGAAACCAGATCTCATCTAAGTGTGCCTGCGAGGGGGGACTGGGAGCCTCGGAACACCGCGCGCTGCCTGCCAAGGCCCAGGGCTTCGCCCCGTCCCCCTGTGCCAGCCCACGGCCCTCACGAGCTGAGCGGAGCCAGGCTCTTGTGCCCACCTCCCACCACACCTCAAATTTGTTTGGGGAGGGAAGCCTGAACTCATTTCCCCCAGGGCTGCGTTAGCACCGATCTCGCGCCGGAACAAGAGCAACAGCGTCCGCAGCTGCCTGAGCATCATCCTGCGCTGGGCACCGGCAGGCAGGACCTCACTGCCGGCAGCGCTCCAGGGCCCTCCCCATTCCAGGAAAGCACCAAAGCTCTGTCACTCCTGGCCAAATCCTTCTGTCTCCTCAATCGCATAGAGCAGCTTCTCCTTCAGCTGTTCGTAGCTCTTGTAGGGAGGGAGATCCAGGCGGTTAAAGCTGCAGAGACAGTGCAGGCTCTGAATAGCAGTACAATCCTGCTCCTCCTCCCCGCAGGAGCTGCAGGAAGGTGCACGGCCAAGAACAGCAGCTCCATCACATGGGAACATGGACACAGGGGATGGAGAGAACCCAGGAGCCCATGCAGCCCCACAGAGGCTGCTCACAGTTGTCCCCACGTGCTTTTAACAGGGCCAAGGAGAAATGACTTACCACGTATGGCTCCGAGGCAGCCACGTCTCTTTGCCAACTTTATCAATGCAGAATTTCTGGGGCCCGTTGCTGCCTGTTAATGAGCACAGTAAATCTCATTACATAACCAGGAGCTCAAAAAGAGAATCCTCTGAGATGCAGATTGATCCTCGAGACACATCAGGGCACCTCTCACTGCCTGTCCTGAGCCCTTCATGGAGAGCACGTACAAAAACAGGAAAGGAGGCAGCTGAAAAGCATATTCATGGCAGAGAGGGAACTGCATGGCAGAGGGAACTGCATGGCTTATCTGCAGGATGGTTAAATAGCAAGTGCTAAAACCTTTACCCAGAGACCTGCAGGACCGACTGGGTCCATCCAAGAGCTTTAAAGGACCTGGCTCAGGAAGCCTGAGTCACTGAGGTTGCTTTTTAACAGATTGTGAATGCTGGATTGATTCCAGAGGGCTGGCAAAAAGCTAACACGACAGCAAGAATAAAGGAGCGTGCTAAGCTAGCTGGTTAGCTTCACATGGGGTCCAGGAAAGTAAGGGAAAAGCTGGTACAGGCCCCAAAAAGCAGCAAATTAAAGGACAAGAGCAGAATAATGCCACTCTGTGGTTTTCTGGAAAAGGGGTTTTGTTGCACAAGAATTAAATTGAACCAAAACATCAAATCTCACTCAAAATGAGATTACAAGCTGGGCTGACCAAGCTGACTGTGGCAGCACAGTTGATGGCTGAGGAATGTCTCTGGGTACAGCACAGCACACCACCGCCTTCGATCACCCTGCTCAGGGTTGCAGCTGCTTCTCTGCTCACACACCATGAAATGCCTTGTGCTCTGAGCTGGAGACATGGACAGGCATGTCCCACCCACCAGCCCTCATGCAAGGCTGCTGCCCCCCTCCCCTCCCCAGGACCTCCTGCCCAAGCCGAGGGGAACACGCACCGATGAGCTCCGCAAAGCCCCCAACAGGCAGGCGACAGGTCCCTGTCACGAACTGCAGCAGCCGGATCCTCTTCTCATTGTCCATCTCTTTAACCACCTATGACAAGAATGTGGCAGGAGAGTGGGATCCTCATCACCCCACAGCCCAGCCAGGCCTTGGACATCAATCTGCTGCACAGCTCCTGCCACCAGCCCACACCCTCCAGCTGGGCTGAGATACTGCCCAGGGACAGTGCAGCACACTGGGCATGTGGCTGTAGAATCATAGAATAGTTTGGGTTGGAAGGGACCTTAAAGGTCACCTAGTCCAATTCCCTACAGTCAGCAGAGACATCTTCAACTAGACCAGGTTGCTTGCAGCTCCAGACAACCTGACCTGGAATGGTTCCAGGCATGGGACATCTCCCACCTCTCTGGGCAACCTGGGCCAAGGTCACACCACCCTCAGCATAAAAGATTTCTTCCCTCTATCTAGCCTAAATCTCCCTCTTTCAAGCTTTAAGACATCACCCCTTGTCCTGTCAATACATGTGCTTGTAAATGCCCCACTCCAGCCTTCTTGTAAGCCACTTTAGGTACTGGAAGGCTGCTTTAAGATGTTCCCAGAGCTTTCTCTTCTCAAAAAAGAGAAGGCTCCAGTCCTCACTTCCAGTCCCACATCCTTGAGGACAAGTGCACCCCAAGGGGCCACTCTGCCTGGCCTTGCCTCCCTTCAAAGCCATTTCTGGCCCCCTTGGCAGCACGTTGCTGCATAGCCTGAATTGACCCAGTTCTGTGACACGTCACCCTCTCCTGTTGTCCTGCCCAAGAGCAGTAGCCATTGCTACAGTCACACTGACCACCATTCTGCAATTCACAGTCAAACGTTGCTTGCTTAATATGTGCTCACGGTTGTATTTGGTTCCTCCCAACAGCCTGCAAGGCTTCTGGTGCAGGATCAGCCTTGCCTGCCATGGATCATGAGCAGGGGATGATCCCAGGGCTGTGGAGAGGGTCAGAGGAGCTGCTGGTGCTGGGACTGACCTGCCAGAACCACTGGATCTGTTTGCTGTTCTTGGTGTAGTGCCGGTAGATGGTGTTCTTCTGCCAGTCATTCATGTCGATCTCCTGCATGCCGCACAGCATCAGCTGGGGACAGAGGACAGTCAGCAGGACAGGGACAGGGGTCTGCACCCACATGTCAGAGCACTGGTTCCTCCAGTGCTGGGCTTCACAAAGCACGGGCTGCAGTACTGGGCAATGGAGGTGTCCAGGAGGAATTTCTCACCTCCATCAAGATCTTTTCTTGCAAATGAACCCAACAAGCTACCCCACAGACCTGACCAGCTGGGCCAGGGGTACCCCTGTCAGCAGAGCTGAGGAGCAGAGGGCGTGAGCAGAGCCTGTGTACTCTGCCATCACTGTGTGACATTCCTGGGAAGAAGGCACCAGTATTTCCATGTCCCCATCCCAGCACAAGCACAAGTTCACCTCCAGCTCCTTCTCATCGAAGTACCGCAGCCACTCCAGCGGCACCACCTCGTTGAAGCCATCCAGGAAAGCCTTAGTCTGCTCCTCCACACCCCGTGTGAACCTCCAGTCCGTCAGCAGCCTAGGAAGGCAGACAGTGGTCGGCAGGCAGCCAGCACCGCTGACCTGGCACCATCCCTCCCACCCGTGGGGAGGGCCCTGGGAGCAGCAGGGGTGTGTGGGGAGGGGTGAGGTGTTCCAGGGCTCCCCTCAATTCCCACTAGCAGGCTTCCCTCTCCTCCAAACCCAAGAGCAGCAGCCAGCCCTGAGCACAGATCAGCAGCCACCAGGAGGTCAAAGGGTACAAACTACATCCCCTGGCCAGAGCCTACCACAAGCAGGGGATGGTCCTGGCAGCCCCAGGCCAGCCCAGTGGCAGACAGGCAGGGTGAGCAGCCACAGGACAGGGAGAGAAGTCTCAACCCTCTCTCCCCTCTCCTCTTTCCTGAAAGTACTGGCAACTGCCCAGCCAGCAGCAAGCCAGACCGCAGCAGAGCTCGGCCGACCGCGCCAGCCCAGACTTGTCACAGGCCACGTAGCCCAGGGAAGCAGCCACGTCCCAAGCCCCATGTTCCCAGCCCAGAACTGCCCTGCAGCTGGTGGGGGTAGGTGCCCGGCAGGGGCCTTGGGACACCCACTCACATGATATATTCCTCCTTGTTCTCCTCTGTCACCCGGATGCTCTCGCCACCTTCCTTCAGCTCATGGGTGGTCACCTTGCCCAGGATCTCCATGTCCTGGATGAAGTACAGCTCCAGGCCGCACTCCTCCAGGCTGTTCTCCCTGTAGGAGGACACTGGGATGTGATATCTGATGGAGGCACCCACAGCAGCGAGGGGCCATGGGGAGGAAAGCCGCAGTCCCTCCACAGCTCAAGGCAGGATGGACTCACTTGGTCCAGACGATGGAGTTGTAGAACTCGGGGTCGATGGATTCCAGGTCCTTCAGTGTGGGACGTTTGTTCAGCATCCGCTTGTAGAAGGGCAGCGTGAAGCCAGTATCGATGAACTTCCCATGATACAGAGCCTGTGGTGGGAGGTGACACCGGGTCATGGGGGACCCAAGGACAGACCCATGGGGTCAGAGGATGCTCACACCACTGCAGCGGCCACAGGGCAAGAAGGAATTGCTCTCAGGGTCCCAGAGTCGCAGCACTCGCTCCCGGCTGGGAAACACAGCAAGAAGGAGTGGGCTCCCCCCGACAGTGCTGCCCCGTGTGAGTGTGCTGGCAGCCTCTCTCCCCTCCCCAACACGAATTCCACCCAGTCTCCCTCTCCCCTCATAGCTCTATTAAGAGCACTTGTTTAAACAGAGCTGTGCTGCGGCTTCCCTGAATCCCTGGCTTCCAGGAGCCCCAAGGCAAAGGCAGCCAAAAATAATGCAGACACTTGTCTAGAACAGCCCAGCGGTGAGTAATAGTCTGGGGTTTTATTGGTATCCTGCAAGACGCAGGGCAGGGCAGGACAGAGCAGGGACTGGAGCAGGGCAGCCACCTCCTGCGCACACCTCGCAGGGCCATGGGCCAGGGACCCTTCCCCAAGCTCAGGGAGCCCCTGGCAGCCCAGGACTGGGCGACCTGCGGCACGCTGGCCTTGGGGAATGTGAGACGAACGGGAGGAGCTGCTCTGGGGCTTGGTGGGCAGCTGGAAAATCTCACACTGCTGGGGCTAAAAATAGCCCCCGGAGCCACAGGCCCGACAGCACCTGGGGTGGCGGCCAAGGACCTGGAGCCATCCCTGCCACACAGCCCCTGGGAAACCAAGTTCCCTCCTGCCCCACGCCCATTCCCTGGATTTAAAGTGCACCTCCCCACAGCACTCCCTCGATGGCCCATCTCCCACAGACACCTGAGCTAGACAGGGCTCAAGGAGGGTGACTGCTGAGCTCAGCCCAGCCATGGCATGCGGAGCCACCCCTCTTCCCTGCTGACCACTCCCACCCCCTGCAAGGCCACTACTCAATTGAGGGGACACTGTCCTGTCTCCCATTGCCTCCCCGACCCCAGGCTCTCACCATGGCGATGAAGCGGCCGATGAAGCGGAAGTAGGTGAGGTGGTCAGGGTTGATGGAGGAGGCAGGGTTGATCTGCAGGCAGTAGTTGTTTTTGCCAGCATACTCGAAGAGGCAGTACATGGGGTTGAGCACCTCGTGGGACAGGAGGAAGAACCACTCCCTGGGGTGAGAGGAAGGGGGAATGGGGTGATGAGGGGCTCAAGGAACTGGGGTGCCCATGGAGGCCGTGCCCTGGTGGAGGGGACAGCAGTGTGCCTCCACGACACAGCCCACACAAACCAGGCACCCATCTCCTCGGGGTGCCGCTGCCAGCCTTGGGCCCTGGTGTGACTCGGCAAAGGCATCATCTGCCCCAGGGGTGCCGTGCATGGTTTGTGAAGGGCTTCTGGAGACACCAGCAAGGAACACCCTAGCTTGCCAGAGGTCCTGCCCAGAGCACCATGGTCCCCAGCAGGCACCGCACAGCTCAGTCCCACCCAGGCTGCTGTACACATACATACACCGAGGCTGTTGTGCACACACCTCCAGCTGTGCACACGAACCCCACCCCCAGCTCAAAGCAGCATGGGGACAGTGACCATCCTGGCTCTGCTCCCCTGGCCACGCAGGCAGACGGCAATCCTCGGACGCAGAGGCAGCCCCAGCATCCTGTCCGTGGTTCTACCCTGTGGTAGAACAGCATGACGTAACCTACCATAGGGTAAAACCACTGGCAGGACACAGAGAGAGGCGGAGAGCAGGAGCCCCTGCACCAGAGCCAGGGGCAGCAGCACCACGAAGGAGGAGCACGTGAGAGCAGCGGGCCGGGGAAAGCGTTAGCCCAGCACCAAGGCAGATGCCCCAAGCGAGCCGGTTAGGGCTGGTGGGGACACAGACCTCCATCCAGCTGAGACACAGCTTGTGCTATGAGCTAAAGCCACCCACGGGGCAGGCAGTGGAGGCTGCAGGCTCATAGCAACTGCATCTCAGCACACACCAGCTATCCTGGCAAACATCAAGGACTGTCGACTGTGGGGAAAAAGAGGCCACTTGACCCATCTCCCCCATGCTCCAGGGGCAGCAGGAGAGCCCCAGCTAGGTCCCTCAAGTCCTTTCTGTGCCAGCGACAGGCTGGCGTGATGCTTCTGGGGTGTTCTACCATTCCCAAAACTCACTGTTTCCCATTTGAACACCTTTGGACTTCTTGGCCCAAGCAGGCACTGCAGAAAGGCTGAGGACACTGAGTGCCGTTGCTGGAGAGTCACCCCTGCCCACGCTGGCCTCGAGGGAGTGATGGCACAGGCAGGGCACAGCCCCCTGGTCCAGCATGCCAGCACTCACCTAGCGATGCCACCATAGTCCAGGCCCTCCTCGCCTCGCATGATGATGTACAGGCGACGGCGGAGGTCATATGGCTTCATGTTCATGATCTGGGGAGAAGCAAGGGCAAGTGTCACTGTGGGCTGGGAATAGGGCTGGCCCTACAGCTGGCCACACACCTTCCTGGGCTCTGTGGCCATGGCACCTCCTCACCTGCTGGAAGGAGTCCTCAAAGAGTGTCTGTCGGGAAACGCTGATCTTCACGTGGCTGGGCAACGCATTCGACTGCGAGCAATGCAGAGAGATGAGGCTTTGTGCAGGCCGCACAGTGGCTCTCCTCACCCATGCCTGTCCACAAACCCATCCAGCCCTGTGGCTCAGCACCCCCCGAGCTGCCAAGGCCCCCCAGTCACTCTACTCACATGGCAGAGAAAGCGGAACTGGTGGTACTTCCAGCGAAAGCTCCGGTCATACGCTCCCGGGGAGCCGCCCTGCTTGCTCCTGCAAAAGCCTTGGCTCAGCACCCCACAAGGATAAGCTGCCCAGACCCAGCAGCCTCACTGCCCACCAGGAGGGAAGATGATCTCCAGGGCACAGCTCAGAGCCAAATGTGAGGCCCTAAACCCACTACCCAGTGTCTTTGCAACAGAGTTGACCCACTTCTCCCACTCGTGTCATGACCACAGAAAGGAACACGCTGCAGTCAGGCAGCTGTAGTCCCAGGCCCCAGACCAGCCCAAAAGCACTTACCCAGATTCAAATCCAGGACGTGGGTCCTTGAAGGTGGTGGTGCGAGTGTTGTGGTCCACGAAGTAGCGCACGCCCTCATTCGTGTACTTCATCTCCCAGCCGGGTGGCAGTGGTGGCTCCTGGATCATCCTACCGACAGGGGAGGGGTCACCTTGGGCACCTCTCACCCTGAACCATGGCCCTCCCAGTGGCTGCCCTTGGGGACCACCTTCAATCTGCAGCTCCGTGTCAGGCAAAAGGAAGGATTCACAGTATGGGATGAGCGAGCACCTGTCTGTACCTGAGACAGGAGCCCTGCCAGGCTGCACTCTCCGCTATGGCCACATAGGAGTGGCCAGAGTTACAGCTTCACTCTCTGTCTGCAGGAGTGGTAGCCTCATGGAGACCTGGGCAAGGTCCTCAGCTGGGGGATCTCTGGAGAGCTGCAACCCAGAGCTCTCAGAAGCTCAGAAGCCCAAGCAGAGCCCTGCAGGAAGGAAAGAGGGCTAGAAGAAAGCACCTCTTTCTGCCCAAACTGCCCTGCAGTCTTCCCCATCACTTCACCTCTACCCTCAGCTCCCTCAAGCTGGAAAGCTGCCCCATGATGCCAAGGGTTGCAGAGTCCAACCCTCCTGGGCTCCAGCAACGCCTGCAGTTCTCAGTGCCTTTGGCTCCCCAGCTGGCTCGCTCCCCTGAGGCAGCCAGTTCCCAGCACTCGCTATCCCATTGCATGGACCTTCCAAAACCACAAGCATGCTCCCTGCTCTGCCTACCCCTGCGTGCGAGGGTCTTCCCACTGCGTGGTCCGGGTGTTGTGGTTCACGTAATACACTCGCCCATTGTCCTGTCTCTTCTCTAAGAGAAAAGGGAGAGGAAGCATTAGCTGAAGAGCCCTGCCCAGTGCTGCCCTACAGTCCCAGAACAACCCTCCCTTTCCCAGCTCACGAAAAGTCTGTTGGCTCTCCCTGTCCCACCTCCCCACCAGCACTGCCCTGGCTCAGCTGGAAAAGGCAGGACACAAAAACCCAACGTTTCTTCTACATACTGAGCTGCTGTATTCTCTGGGGAAGGTTGGCTTCCCCCAGGGCTCTCCAGGCCAGCATGCAGGAAGGTGCCATGGCCCAGTCTAGCCTTGCCAACAGGCTGCCAGGCTGGCAATACAAGGTATGCTCAGCCACATGCCTCGCTAGGCAGGTGGCTTACACATCCTCCTTGGACACACAGCGCTCCACAAGTACAGCATCCCTCCAGGAGGATCTGCTGGTGCTTTCTCCAACACAACCCAACTCCCTGTTGCCAGTGCACAGCTCGTTCTCCCTGCATGTGCCACACACACACGCGCACAGCCCCCTGCCCCTCCCTCCTGCTTCACACAGACATAAAACAACCACACCACTCACATCAGCACCTCTGCTCTACCCTGCTCTGTGCCTGCAGCCTCGCACATCTCCCCAGGAACACCTTTCCCAACACCTCCCCAACACTCTTTGCACACTCAGAACACCAAAAGCCTTCCAGACACAGGTGGGCACCATATGTCTTGGGCCAGGGGTGATCCTGCACCCACTCCCCACCCCACCAGCCCCGGGGTGCCTGCACCCACCCCAACTCATCCTGCCTGCCAACGCTGCTGCCTCTTGCCAGCCACCCCCTGTGCATGGCCACACACGCTGGCTGCCTCCCACCAACACGTGTGCCCCACACGCAACACCTCCTCCCTCCACGTGCCTGCGTCACTCCCCTCACGCACACAGGGCCCTGCTCCATGCCGGTAGGGACGCCCTGCACGCACACTACTGTCACCCCCCAGTGACCACTGTGGCCCCCCTAGACTGCTCTGGCAGATCCGACCTAAGACAAATGGGATGGACTGGATTCTATCCATCCTGGGGATCTCATCCATCCTAGGTGACCCCACCAACCCCAGGGAATCTCCACTGCAGGGTGCTCAGCCCCACGCAGAGCTGTGCCCCCCCAGTCTGCCCAGTTGACACTTGGGACAGGACACCTCTCCTCACTGATGCAGTAAAGGCTCCAGCACCAGCCCCATCAAGACCCTGCCTTTGGAGACTCCCCTAGCAGCCTGGGCACCCTCTGCACAAGCTCCTTGCAGTTTTAACTCCTCTCCTGCCCTCCCTAGCCCAGCCCGTCTGCACCCAGGAGTATCCCAGCCTGCCTTCCCCAGGGATGCTCTCACTATGGACAGGGCCCCTCTGCCCTGGGGATGGCACAAGGACCTTTCTAAAGATCCCAGCATACAATGCTTGGGCCATGGCAGCAGGACAGCCAGCCCCACTTCTGCTGGCTCCCAGCCATGCTGTGAACCAGGGCACAGCATCGTGAGAGGCACACATGGCAGCAGGATGAATCCCTGCTCGGCAGTGGAGGAGTCCGGGGACGAGTGAGGAGTTGGATCCCTAACCTCTCCCCCCATCCAAAGAACAGCCACGAGCAATTCTGCATTCAGCAGCTGAAAGAGACTGGGAACTCCTCCAGGAAAAGTGGGGGGAAATAAGGGAAAAAAAAAAAAGCTGGATTTCACATCAGGGATCATGCTAATCACAGGCAGACACAGCCCCACATGCAGCAGAGCTCAGGGAACACTGGCTTCCCGGCCACTATCCCCATTAATGCCAGGGATGGGAGCGAGGGAGCTGCTGACAGCACTGTCCTCCCTGCATGGCAAGCAGGGTCCCAGAGGAGAGTGACACAGAAGAGTCCCCATGGGGGTACAGCACAGGCAGGCGAAGCAGCTCATTACTTACCCCAGCCAGGAGGAAGGGGACCGAGAGGATCATTGTCAGACGGGGCACCGGACGACTAGAGACAACAGAGAGGGCAAAAACACCAAATAAAAATGCAGGTAGAGCTGCTTGGGCAGAGCAGAGTGTGGCAGAGAGCCGGCAGCCCCCACTGCCGCTCACCTTCCCTTGGCCTGCAGCTCCTGGTGAACTGGAAAAAAACTTGGACACTCAAGTGGGAGTTAAAAAAAAAAAAAAAGGTTAAAAAAAAAAAAAGCCCAAATTAAACAGAGGTTGGGGCAGCCAAGGGGGCGGCGGGCAGGGGCTGTGCCGCACGGAGGGGAGCGGGACGGCGCGGTGGGGTCCAGATGTGCACGGCTGCTCGGCTCCCGCCAGCCGTCCCCACCAGATACACCTCCAGCCTCCTCCAAGAACCACACACAAGAGGGGAAAAAATATCGCAGGCCTTTCCAATGAAATCATTCCCACAAGCCGTGTCCACGCCCAGCGCTTCCTGGCGGGATGGTGGCCCCCTCCTCCTCGGGCAGGGTGAGGGGTGCGGGATGCTCGCACTGAGGCCACATTCATCCCCGCAGACGGGCGGCTCCGAGCCCCACCACCCCCCCAGCAGGTTGGGGGCCACCGCACAAAGCACCTTTCTTCTTCCCCAGGGCGGGCAGGACTGGTGGCCATCACCCAGCCTGAACTGGGGGACGCCCTGAGACTAGGGGAGCCGGCTGGGGTAACTGCCCCATGAGCCCGAACTCCCAGCTCCATGTCCCTGGGGGTGGAGGTGCAGCCCCGACAACCGGGGTTCAGCGCAGAAGGAGGTCCGAGAGTGCTTTTAACAGTTAAATAAGAACAGCATTGTTTCCAAAAAGGCATTTTCATTGCACCTCCTGAAGTCCAGCTGCTGGAGAGGGGCTGGCATCCCAGTCCTCTGCACTGGGCTGGGGATCCAAGCCAGCATGGGCTTGGGAAATGCCACCCGCAGCCAGCCCCGTCCCGTCCCTCCTACCCAGGAACAGGAGGCAGCCCCAAGCCCAGGCACGGCTACCATTTGGGGTGCCAGGGTCCCCCCACTCTTGAAACAGACACCAGCACTCAGGGTGCCCCATGGCAACCCAGAACCCCAGGGATGTCCTGAGGAACATCGGGGCTGGCACAGTCTCTCTTGTACTTGACCCCACATGCCAGGACTGGGATCAGGAGGCACTGCCCTGGCAGTGGGCAGCACAGCACAGCCTGCCTCGAACTTCGGGATCTGCTTCTGCCCTGCCCAGGGACACAGCCAAATCACATCCAGAGGTACTACCTCATTGTGACATAAAAAGAACTGAAAGTAACAGGGCAGAGACACGAAGAACCCTGGGGTAGAGACACAAGGAGCCTGCGGCTCCCCACAGCCCCTGGGAACAACCTGGCCCCTCATGCCCTCAGCACAAGGGACGCTGCATGTGGGCACAGCCCAGGGTGCCCTGTGGCACCCAAGCACTGCTGGCAGCGGTCCCCGGCTGCACCCTGGCCCCATAATGGCTGTGCAGAGAGGCCTCTGCATTGCCCAGCACTGCACATCATCTCCCCACCTTCCTCTCCTGGCAAGGAGGGTAGGTGGGTGCTGGAGACCGGAGGGCAGGGCAAAGCAGAAAGTGGGGAAGGAGGCAAAGCAGGAGCCATCACTGCTGGCAGCAGAGAGCTTGAAACAAAAAGTACAATCGTTTCATCTGGCTAAATTTGGAGCGTGAGTCCCTCCCTCTGTGCTCTGCAGAGCACAGCCAGGGTGAGTCGCACAGCACTGGAGAGGCTCCAAGGCTGGCGCTGGCAGAGATGGGAGCGAGTGACAGGCCTGGAGCCCTGCTCAGCCTCTGGGGAAGCCTTCTCCTGTGCACCTCTCCACACTGCTCCTGAGAACGTGCCAAAGGCTGCAGAACTGTGATGGTCCAGCTCCTGCCACACAGAGTAGCACCGGAGGACAGATTCCCATCCCCCTCCCAGGGAGCACCCAAGCTCCTTGCTGGAGCACAGGGCTCACACCAGCACTAGCAGCACTCCTGGGACACATCAGCCTCCTGGCTTTCTACAAGAGGAGCTAAAGGTCGATGGGCAGTTGGTCACCCTGCTCTGCCCACTTCACTCCACACCTGCCCCCCGAGACCTCCCTCCAGCTGTGTTTTACACCATGGCACAACCCTCAGCACAGGGTTGGCTGACAGCAGAAAGCACTGGGACAGGAGGTGGAAAAGCTCCAGCCTGGCCCTTTCCCAAGTACTGCAGCACAACAGCCACCAGCACCATCCTGGTTATCAGAGGATGCTTGCCACCGTTACAACCTGGGTCCTGGCTCCAACAGTGAAGGCAAAGCCAGGACAAGAGGTCTGTGCCCAGCAGCTGTTGAGAAACCACTCCCCAAGCAAGGAGATGCAACTACTCAGCCCAAACCAGGAACGAGGGGAAGGAGCAGAGGAAGCAGGAAGATTGCCAAGCCCAGCAGCACTTGGTCTCTGCATTCTGGTCCCCTTGTAGCTCTCACCATGTCAGCACTTGTACCCCAGGCCTGTAGCTACTGTTGCTAACTTCTGCTGCCATCCAGGACCCAACCACACTGTCCTCAGCCCTACAAAGACTTAGGGAGGGATGAGCTCAACCCTGAGAGCCTCCCCTCCCGCCACAGACTAGGCTCCCACAGCTTCCCCAGCATACGTCCAGCTCCAACAGCACATAGCAAGTTCTGCAAGCCTCACAAGTCAGAAGCAAGGCTTGGCTGATGGGAGCCATGTCAGCAAGCATGTGCTGGCACAGAAGGCACACTGGGGACAGGCTACTGAGGACACCTCCCACCACCCTTCAGGACTAGGTAAGCTGTTTTATAAAAGGAAAGTTGCTCCCACACACTTCTCTGCACACTGCAGAGGAACTTGTGGGCTCTCCCATCCCAGCTCACCGAGTCAACACACCCCACACAGCCCAGCGAGGGCCTCCCCACACTCTGTGTGTCTCAGGTCAGCCCAGGTGAGACCAAGCCCCCACACACACACTTCCCAAGCTCTCACCTGGTAGAGGAATCTTTGGCTGAACTGCTGCATGGCTCCTTGGAGCTGGTTTCGCTGGGACTGCCACTGCTCATAGTTCCTGACGTACTCGGCCGTGGGGCGCTGCCACGTGGTGGTGCGGGTGTTGTGGTCCACGTAGTAATACCTGCCCCGAGGGTCCACGCGCTTCTCCCACCTGCAGACACCAGGGGAAGATGTCACTGACAATTTTGGTCGAGTTTCCTCTTGGAAACACAGGTAAGAAAAGCAGCTCATAGTCCTCCAAGGGAAGAAGACACCAGAGCTGCCTGGGGCCAGGGGTTCAGCTATGGACACTGTCAGTTTTCATGTTGCTCGGACGCTACAGGCCAAGTGCAAACACCTGCTCTCTGGCTCCTCTCTCTAAGATACTCTGGAACAGGAGGGCTCCATTCCCAGCTCCAGCATAACCACCAGCTTCACACCTTAGTTAGCTCTTCTGGATAAAGATCCACCAGAAAGAAATACAAAAGACTAGTAAGACTTAAAGCAGCTCCCTGCCAGGGCACAAAAAGTCTGGATGGGCTGCTGAGACAACTAGCAGAGTTTGCACCAGGATGCCATAAATATTCCTCCAAGATAGTTGACCTCCAGCAGAGGCAAGACCCTGGGCTGAAGACCTGCACAGGAGAGAAGAAGCACATCTGGCTACTCCCTAACCTACCTTTCCAGATAACAGCCTCCCTCTTTTAGCAGCAAACAGATATCAAGCTGCTGTAGGATCAGAAAGCAGCTGCAGAGATCACAGCTTAACTGAAGGTAGTGTGTGCCCACAGGAACCTGGAGGCTCCCATGGAGGAAAACAGGACAGGTTTGTATTCCACTTTCACACATTACACTGGTGGTTGAAGCACACTGCAGTCATTCCAGCCTCGAACAAACCCTCAGTCTTGAGAACAACAGTTTGGCTGTCTTGAGTTCTCTGCTTTTAGGAGCACAGAGAGGTGAGAATTCAACAAGCTCCTGTAAAGCATATGGGCCCCAAGGCTGGGTACAGCCTTTATGACCTGAAGCCTATTTACTCCTGCAAATGAAAGCATGGGCCCCTCCTCCTGGACATCAGCTCTGCAGGTCTCACCTAGCTGAGCATTATCATCTCCTCAAGCACAAGCAGACCTCAATGTGGCTGAGAACATAAGATGCCACTCAGATGCCAGGGTCTCTGGCCTCTCAGGGTCTCAGGCAGAACCTGCCTGTTTCTGTTCACCAGGAGCTCAGCCCTCATCTAGAAGCATCTGTTTTTCCATGTGAGACCCTTCTCCTGGTCCCCAGGGGGACTTCACTGGTGCCCCCTCCCAAAGGCCCTCCCCTCTGCTCTGCCCTCTGTGGGTCTGCTGCTGCTCAAGCATCCAGTGATCTCTTTGGAGTGCTTAAAAGAATAATCCTCTATCAGAGGTCACAACTCAACAGAATGGGAGACCTTTTTCTTTCCACAAATGCTGAAAAGACCCTTCTGAGGATACATGGTGTCCTTTCAGGCCAGTCAAACACTTGGTCACGTCACCCCATTTCTTTTTTAGGAATGCAAAGATCTTCCTGCCACCTTCCCCACTTCTGCATTGATTCCTGTGCTACAACACTGCAGTTCAGTATCTGAGATGTTGGCTGCCTCCAGGAACCCCTTACCCTGGAGGAAGAGGTCTCTCCCACGTGGTGGTCTTATTGTTATGGTCTACATAGTAGACTCTACCATTAGGCAGCTCTCGCTGTTCCCACCTGCAGGAAAGAACAAAGATGATCATCAGACAGCTGCTGCTTGCTAGCACTAAGACTGAACCCTAGCTGAGGTGGAGCTAGCAAAGCAAACTGTCCTCTGCAATGCCAGCCAGAGTGACTGCCTCCTGCTGCAGGGCTCCCTGGGTGCCTGTCTCTATGAGACACTGCTCCAGGGGCAGCTGAGGAGAGCAGCACCCCTCAGGAGAGGACGTGGAGGAAACTTGAGGCAGATGAGCCAACACCTGTCCTCTCCTGGGGCTGCCCTCTCCATGGAGGTGAAGTGAAAGGGCTCAGCTGGAGCAAGCAGCATGGATCCAGCAGCCTCAGCCCCTGCACTGCAGGGCAGCGAGAGCCAGGTCCTCCAGCACCAAGAGAGGCACCTTCATCTACATAAAATCATTCCCAAGGAGCCTCCCTTGGAACACTGTTTGCATGTGTGCCCATGAACTGGGACTGCAGCTGTGCAGCCCAACCTCCCCCACGGATCAGCCAGCTGTGAATAATTAATCATCACCTTATCAGCAAGAAGACCTGGTGGATTCAGGAGCTTGCCTCCTCAGACTGCTTAGCTACAGTGTTCTGACCTTTATGTAAGATCAAGGATGGCAGCAGGACTACATGGGAGTTGTTTGGCTTCAGAGAGGAGCTGCAGCAGTCTGCTTTCTGAAAACAGGCATCCTTTGGAGCATAAATTCCTAATTTCCTCCAGAAAGTGGGAGGGTCAGTGTAAGGTTTCACACAGGGTCAGTTGTATGTCCTATGAGTTTTTGATGTGTAGGGGTTTTTTGCTTGGTTTCTCTTAATACTTTCCTAAAGGGGAGCCTTTGAGTTAGGGCTGGGGGGCTGTTTTCTCCCTGGCAGTCCTCCTCCTCCTTGCTGCTGACTGACACTGCTTCCAAACATCGCAGGGCCAGGAGGCACTGGGGTCACAGGAGGTCCCTAAGGGGAGCTGGTGTGATAGGGAGGTTTGGCTGCACATGGCTACACTGAAAACCACTCTTTGCCTTCATTCATTCATGGAAGTGTGTGCCCTGGCCAAGGTAAGAGCTCTGTGGAGCACTGAGCTTTCCTGTCAGCTTCTATTCTGCAGAGAGAGGCGAGCTGGCAGCTGCTGACAGATAAAGTGTTCTCCTGCCACACTTCTACTCCCACAGGTCTCCCTGCCGATTCAATCTTCAGTCTCAATTAATCATCACAAAAAGCCCTAGGAAATTAATACATCAGCTTCTGTTGTGACAGCAAGGGAACAAATCTGGGCTTGCAGCAGCAAGCAGCCACGTGAAGAAGATGCTTTAAGTGCTAGTGCCCCACTGCCCAGGCTCACACCCTCCCTGCTCACCTCCAAACCTCCCCAGGGGAGGATGAAGCCACCAAATGGTGACCTCAGCCACAGCCACACACCTGCAGCAACCACAGGTCAGGCACACCACAGCCTTGACACTTCTCTTCTGGAAAGAGGTGGGAAGCCCTGGCAGTGTGCTGTCAGCTGGGGACCCCAACGCTCCAGCAGCCTGAAAAACCTCTGCCTGGAGCAGAAGGCAATTGCACACTCTGAGATGAGTCAGTTCCCCCAAAGCAGGAGGAGAAGGTGAATGTCAGGCTCAGGATTTAGGTCAGACTGTCCAGCCCAAATCAGAGCTGTTGGCTTCGCTCCTATGGGCTTCTCCCAAGCACTGTCAGCTTAATGCATCTGCCAAGACTGGGCGACATCTGCAGACGTTGCCACCAGCCAGCAGCACTGGATCTTTCAGCCCTGGAATAGCTCTAGGGACACCAGTGGTTATCTTTGAGGGGGAGAGTCCAAGGCAGGACCTACTGCACCTGTACACCTTTGACAGCAAGGTGCTGCCAAGTGTAACACCACCCAAGGGAGTGACCACGTGAGAGCAGAGTCAGCACAACCCAGTGGTGTTCTGGCACCAAGAAGTCTTTGCTCCCTACCCCACTGCAGCCCTTTTCCTGTGTTACCCCTGGACTGCACTGGGTGGTGCCAGAGGGGAAACACCTGAAGGTTCATGCTCACTAGTGATGAACTCAGTGCTTCATGAGCACAAAAGCACCAAGACAGCAAAAAGAGATTTGAAATGTCTACATAGAAAATCAGCACAGGGGAGATTTCTTGAAGACACAAGCATGTCCATGCCATGAGACGGATGGCAGAAGGTCCCTAGGCATCTTCAGGGAGAAGGCAGGAATGTGGAAGTGCTGCTGGCTGAAGAGCTGCCCACTGCAGCAGAGCTTTGGGAAGCCCCTTCCTAGATTTGCATTGCAGGAGCTTCAGATCACCACCAGCAGCCAGATATGAGCCCAGCACAAGGTTCAGGTGGAGAAACACTATTTACAGACACAAGTAAAAGGCACGACCCGGCTCATAAGGCCTTACAGGAGAGTCAGCATCTTGCAAAAAACCCATAAGTATAATTTTTCCAAGGTCTGTTGTACCTAATGGCCCCTTTGGATGGATCTAGAGACTGCAGCACCTCTTGCTTACAACAAGGACAACCCCAGGCAGATGTCCCATCTGTTCTGTCCATGCCCACAGGCAGTGCTTCAGAGACAAACAGGACCTCAGCCTTGTGCACTGTGGTGCCAGCAGTTGTCACTGGAGGGGACATGTCCTCCAAGCTCATTAACAACAGGTTCTCTCTCACCAATATGGCTCTGAGGACTTGGAAGTCCTCATGACAAGAAGCTCTCGAGTCCCCCAGGTACAATTTCTGTGGCCACTGAGACCAGAAATCCCACAATGAGGACTCCTTCAGGGCAGAGGGTTTCTGGGTCCCTCAGATGCTCCTCCCGGTGCTCTCGTGACAGAGGATTGCAGAGAGCTGCTGGTGGTGGCAGCTACTGATTGATGTCCTCTATCCCCATCTCATGCCCTATCCAAACAGGTGACAAGCTCACATGCCCTCCAGGGCAGCAGCTCCCTGGTGACCTGAAAAGTAAATTTGCTGAGGACTGCCTTGCCCTGCGAGCAGTGAATCGCTGCTGCTGAACAGCAAGCTGCGAGGAGCTCTTATTACTGCTGATCTCCAGCCATGAGCTCTGAAACAGGCCACAGAGGGCAACCCATCCCTGCTCAGGCCACCTTGCCTAGCCCTACACAGGCTTCCCTGCATCCCACCTGCCATTCCACAAGGGACACACGGCTCACAGAGATGCACGACAACAGCCTCTTCCCCTGGGGACCCCGAGGCCAGCCTGTGCCAGCTGCCACACGGTGCCACCAGTGAGGAAGATCAGCGGCTCAGGAGGCTGGGAGACGGTTGGAGCCCTCACCCACGTGCACCGCTGCCGCCAGCGCGAGGCCAAGGCCCCGGCGAGCTCCCCTCGAGGCTCCCGACGGCAACGGTGGATGGTGCTGAGTGGCAGTGCCGAGGCAAGCCCGCAGGCCAAACAAAACGCCCTCCTTACGTAAGAAACCACAGCCCCGTGCCTCTGCCAGGCAGCATAATGCACCTCTTTGTACGGGCGAGACAGCGCGGTGTGGACACGCCGCGCTAACGACCGTCTGTCCCCCCCGCGCAGGATCATCACTGATAGGAACCAGATGCAGGAGCCAGAGGCTCTGGTGCCCTCCCCCCTTTTGTTATCGGTCTGCTTGGAAACCCCCACGTGAGAACCGGGACCCCACGGTAAAGACTTGGAGCGCTGGGACTGGCTGCTGGGACCAACTGCTCCTGCGCTCCCCGGCTTCGCAAGGAAACACGCTCTGCCCGAGCCAGGAGAATGGTTCTGGGCACTGCTGAGGCTGGAATTATTCAGAACACCTTCCAGAACTCTCCAGCCCCTAGAACAGACTCCCAGTTGTGTGAGAGATGCCTTTGTGCCCACCACATCTGGTGCAGATGTTCAAAGGCAGCAATCTGAGCAGAATAAATAGCTCTGAATCCCCACATGAACTCAGCTGCTCTGGATTCCAGCCGCACGCAGCCCGGCACGAGCAGGGAGCCTGGGGCTCGGTGCACCCACCAGCAGGCAGCTCAGAAAAGCTGAAGGGAAGCCTACCAGTGCTCTCCACACTCCCACGGACAGAAGATGACTCTCAGAGAATAAAGCAGGGTTCAGGTAGAAAACAGGAGCACACAACAGCTTTCCAGCTCTTTCCCAGTGCTATAGGGAATGCGCCTCCTGTGAGTTGCAAAGGAGCTCACAGGCTGTACAGCACTCTGCACAGCCATCCCTGAAGGAGCTGGGCCAGTGAGGTCCTATCCTGCACTGCTCCCTGCAGAACATGGTGCTGCCAGAGCTGAAGCAGCCTGGGTTTGTCTGCATCCCTTCTGCCTGAGACATCGCTGCCTCCATCAGCCCAGCCAGCTGCATCCCCGTCTCCCACACTGGGCCCCAAACCACGAGTCAGAGCAACACCCTGGTGTGGTGAACCAGCCAAATATCAGCTGCCCTAGAGCAGGTCTCCAGAGGTACCTAGGAGCTCATTTATACCACCCCAGGGCCAGCATTTTGTTCAATCCCTGTTTGTGCAGATCCCTCTTATCCAGAACCTAGTCTGGCAGCTCTCAGGGCTCACACCATGGAGACCTCAACAGCCTCAAGCCTCAGCTCTCCTCCACCTGGGAAGGCCTCCATACGTGATCTCCACCTGACCCAGTAGGTCTGCTGCCACCCCGGCATGAGCGCGTGGCCTGGTCAGCACATGCCAGAGGGTTGCTGCCCTCTTTCCCCAACTACAGATTCTATTGTTAGGACAAGGAGGGCCAGATACACTAGGTCCTAATCAAAAGGTGTCTCCAGAGATCCAAATTCCACACAACTCAGCATGGAGGATGGCTCACTGCCCCTTCACTGCTCTTCTCCAGCTGTCTCCCAAAGCACAACAGCTTTATCCTCCTCCCTGCTCTGACACGCAGTATTTCCTGGTGTGTGGGCACTGCAGAGGGACAGGCAGAGGGAGGACATGGGCCACCCTTCCATCCAGCTGGACCAGGGAAATGCAAGCCTGGCATGTCTTAGAAGGCAGAGCTTGCAACCTCCCCAAGCCTCCAGAAACCTTCATCATGAGATACCAAGAGGTTCCTCTCCACCCCAGGAAAGAAACAACATTCTGTACCCATCTGGGGCTCTGCAGAGGTGGGGAAAAGAAGACCCTCAGTTTACCTGGTAGGAGCAGAAGAGGGCATAAGCTCTGACTGAAATAAAGACCTTTTTCAGAGCACTGGACTTTTCCAGCTGCCTGGAAACAGGAAGCGCCCAGGCCAGAGAACAGAAACCCTCACACACCCTGCAGAGGCACACTGAGCCGTTAACCCTAATTACCTGTGACTGACACACCAGCGAGGCCCTGACCTTCCAGGCATAGCCTCAGCCAAAGGAAAATAAACAGCTCCCTTCATACCGAACACAAGCCACTTCCAACCCCCCTCCCTCCCCACACTGCCTTTTCACCCTAGAATTAAAGGTGCCTGAAACCAAGAGGAGGAGGAGGACTCAGCTGCACCACAGAGCAGGGCCGAGCCCAGAGCCAGCCCACAGCCCCCACCAAGAGCCAGCCTGCCCCCCAGCACTGCCCAGCCAGCCCCAGCATTCCTCCCGGCCCCTTCCCCACATCCCACAGAGGGAAAGGATGCAGAGCATCTGCACCAGGGAAAAGAACACGCACTGTCATGTGAGGGTCCTGCCCACCTCCCCCCCAGCAGTGGCCAGTGTCCTCACAGTATCTCTGGAGTGCATGCTTGTGCTCTCCTGCTCAGCAGGAGCTCCCTGGAAATCCACATTTGCTACCTCATTTACTTTCTCTAACTAATCCCCTCAGCAGCCCCAGGAGAGCACAGGGCTCTGCTGCTCCTCTAGGCACAGACACAGAGAAGCTCCTTGTGGCAGAGATGCAATTCACTGTTTATTACCCCAGATCCCCACCATGGGGACAGCTCAGAATCCAGTCCAGAAGAGGACTCCCCAGCCAGATGGCTCAGTTGAGGGAGGAGAGGCTGTGCCAGACAAGCAGGGGCACAGGAAGCCCTGCCAGGCACCCCCAGGCCCTCTCTGCCCTGCTGACCGCCATCACCACCAACTCTCAGTGCAGCACAACCTGCTTCCTCAAAAATTCTCTTCCTCCATCACACAGCAGTGCCCCATCTTACTCCTGCCCCCCTCAACTGTCTCTCCAGGGCCATGCCTCCCTCCCCGAGGGCCACAGGCACTCTTTCATGGTCCTGTCTGAGGAATGAAAGTCTCTAGCACGAAGGCAGAGCTTACCCAGGGGGAAGGGCATCAAGGGCCAGCACTGCTGCCCGGGCTGGTGGAGCACTGGAGCTGGGAGCTGCCTCCTCTGCCTCTCCAGAGCTGGGCAGGGCAGGAAGGGCAGGAGTGACAGAGCTGTCGGCCACACTCGACGTCACCGGGGTCTGTACGCTCGTTCCTGTGGCTGCCCTTTCCTCTTCGATGTCTGCAGCACCTGCTGTGTCTCCATTCACTGGGAAGGCAGAGGACACAGATGTTAACACCCAGAAAGGGTAATGGGAGCCCAGCTGACCTCCAGCACAGCACCCACACAGCCCTGGAAGCAGAGCATGTGATGGGTGGCAGTCACAACCACCCAAGTATGGGACTGAGGGTGCTGCCAGTCTGCAGCAGAGGCAGCACTTCCCTCACTTCATATCCCTGGGGAATAACTGTCACTGTCTTTGTCCTAAGACTAAAGCAGAGGGTGCTTTGCAGTTGTGCTCAGTATCTCTTCTGCCACTCACAGAGATGCTGTGTGCCTGATGGGAAGGAATTCAGGTAACAAATTCAGGTAAAGAGCAGGAGCTCAGAAACTGCTGGTGCAGCATCATCCACCCAAGGCAGAAGGAAGCCCAGGCTCAGCTGCACTGGCAAGAGCTAAAGGTTCCTGAATTCCACCAAACCTTTGGAAAAGGGAAAGGGAAGAGACAGAGCAAAGGAAAAATTACAAAAACAACCCCAAAAACTGACGAGGAGGAAAATGTAGTCCAAAAAAAATGAAAGGGAAATTATTTATTAATATTTATTAGGTAGCCAAAAACCCTGAGAGCTGGCAGGCCAGCAGAGGATAACTCTTACTATAAGACATCCTGGCTTCAGTGGCAAAACAAAAGCATCAAAACCAAACCAGCAACAAGTAACAAAGAAGTAAGGGATGTAGACAGAGCTCCACAAGTCAGAGCTGAGAAATGCAGAAAACTGTAAGGGAAGCATCTGTCTGCAAGCCCAAGGACTGAAGCATTGCAGGAGAAAACCTCACAAGACTCTAAATCCCCACTGAGGGGAGACTGAAGAACTACAGACACACTGCAGAAGAGGCAGACTGCTCAGGACACTTTTGCTTTGCAGCTGGAGGGCAGCAGGACAGCATCCTCCAGCACTGGAGGAATCCTGGGGCACAGCATCAGCAACAAAAGGCAAAGAAGATTTCCAGGTC
Source organism: Galbula dea (assembly GCA_013399015.1). Taxonomy (NCBI): domain Eukaryota; kingdom Metazoa; phylum Chordata; class Aves; order Piciformes; family Galbulidae; genus Galbula; species Galbula dea. Next base: position 21,161 of record VWZX01002531.1, on the reverse strand, counting down.
AGCAGGCTCACAGCAACTTCCACTGGAGCCCTGCAAGGCTAAGCTGAGGAGCTCTCTGACTGCTACTCAATTCTAGCCTTGGGAAAGGTGATTTGAGAACCTTCAGCCATGCTGTGGCAATCTTCAAAGGGAACCTGCAGAATGAGCCAGGTAGCTAACTGCACTGGGATCGCTTTGATCTCAGTCCTGCTCATAGCAGGGCAAAAGCTGATCCAAAGTCCTCCTCATAAGGAAGAGCTCCATGGGAAACAGAAGACAGGTAGGGCTAAGCCACGTGGCTGTGGAGAAAACATGCCATAAAATAATCTCCTTTTCCTGCCTGATGAAATGACAGCTGTGAGTGACAGAGGTAATGGGGGATGTTCTTGCAAGTCTGCTCAACAAACACGATGACACCAAAACGTTCCAAACTGAGCAGGAAGAGGATGGTTTCTGGAAGCATTCCAACAGAGCACAACACAAGGTGCCCAGCACTAATCCCAGCCACCCAAAACACTCATCTCCACATCCTCAGGCGTCAGACCACCGCCGACAGGGCCTGTGGGAGACACGGAGGTCGGACGATGAAGGTGGCACTGGGGAGCCTGGAGCCAGGCCAATAAAACATGTTCGAAACAAACCAAAGCCAAGGAGCCAAGCTGTACGTGGGGAGAGAAACTCTGTCCGTGGCCTGAGGGAGTGTCCTCAGCACAGTGAGAACACTGGCAAGGGCTGGGTGGGCACAGGGGACACCATGAAGCATTCATTCACAGTACAGCTCCACATCAAATGGCAGAGACGAGCCACAGCCCCAGGGGTGGGAGCACAGAACAGGAGCAAGAGCTGAAAAGCAGAATTTCACATCAGGCTGCTGCTCCCCCACCTACCTCCCCAAATGGGTTTTGGCAAAATTGAACTTGCATTGCTCCAGGTTTTTCCAATGAAATGGAAAAACAGCAATAATGATCTTCCTTTTGGGTTGAACAAAACCTTTCCTTCTCTCTGACACACAGCTCTCTGTCGCTCCTCGCAGGTCTCCAATGACAGCAAAAGGATGGACAGTGCTGCCTGCAAAAGCAGTGCAGGGCAGCAGGAGATGCTGCACTACTCAGTTGGCTCCATGAGAGCCAGGGAAGGAAAACAGAGAAGCCATCAGTGCCTTTGTAGTCAGGCACTCAGCAGGTCCTGTTCCACAAGGTATTTATGGATTAGTGGACAAACCTGAGAAAAGAGGAGAAATCTTTCCAAAAATCCCCTCTGGTGTAAGACTCAGGCCCTTTGAGGAGGCAAATTTGTGCCTTCTCTAGTGCTCGACAGACAGCAGCTGCTGCTCCTCACCTTGGTGGGCAATGGGCTCAAAACATTTCCACCAAAGACTGATGGGCAAATTCAGATGAACCCAACCCTGACATGGAGTCCACTCAGCTGTGGGTAACTTCTCCTCCTCCCTGTGGCAGCAGCCACGTTGCTGTCCCAGTATCCAGTGAAAAACCTGGAGCAGCCACAGAGATTCCCCATGACAGGCAGAACAGATCCTACCAGTGCACTCCGTGGAGCTGCCTGGCTTAGCAAAAGGAAAATCCATACAAAGCAATCAATTCACAGGGAGGAAAATCCCAAGCACTACAAGATCTGTTCTCTTAGCAGAAGTTTCCCCCACAAGACACAGCCCCAAGCTCCGTTCCCCACCCCCTCCCAGGCATGCTGCCTCACCTGTGCCGCCGGCCGAGCCGTTGGCCATGACGGTGTGCTGAGCGCCCTTGGCTGGCTGCCGGTGCCGGCTCCTGGCGCTGGGACTTTGCTCCCCATTCCCCGTGCTTTGCCTGGCAGCTCCAGCTGCATGTCTGTGTGTCCTGCAAGGGCATGAAAGCACAGGAGGAGAGATATATCACTGGCCTCACAGAGAGCCTCAACTCCTGCCTTTCTGCCTCGGTCTCATGCTCCTTCTCCCCTAGCACAGCTATCAGCCTCCCCTGAGGGCTGCCAGGATGCAGCCATGTGCCTCTGCTCCTCAGTGCCTTGAACTTCATGCTGCTTACTTGCACTTGTGCAGCTTGCCCATGGGTCCTGGTACCTGCCTGCCAGTGGCAGAGTGCCCTGGAGGATTAATCTAGGTGACAGCAGCCTTGGTCTTGTTTGTGGGTGCTCACTCTGCCTCACCAGTCCCAGGCACTCATGGCCAGAATCCTGCTTGCAGGACCAGTTTGCTCCATCCACCCCTGCAGTAAAGCTCCCAGGAGAGATCCCACACCAGCACCAGCTCCTGCACTGTGGTGGGAACCCTCACCAGTGTCTGAAGCCTGGCTACAAGCCTTCCATGAAGGTGAGGAAGGTGCAAGCATTTGCTCCTGCTAGGACAGCCACAGCCTCTGGCAAAGAAGCCAACAAGCAGCTGGGAAATATGGGAGCTTAGAACACAACACACATTGTGACTGGCTGCTCCATCTCTCAGGTTGGTCTTCTCTTTGTGGCACACTGGAGCTCCCTTGCTACCATGTCCCCATGGCCAGGGCAGCCCAACCTCCACAGGCAGAGTGACTGCAACACCCTAAAGCAAACTCTCTCCCTCCAACCACCCTAGGTCCCTGGGGCAGCCTGAAGAGATTAATGAAAACACTGGGTTTTCACATTAAGTAGCCAGGTCCCTCCTGCAAAGCAGGGAGGAGACAGGGCTGGGTGGGAGGGGAGGATGCTGCTTTCCCAGGGGAGCAGAGGCAGATCCTGGCCACCTCCACCCAGGATTGCAGAAACCACAGAGGGTAAGGACTGCAGGGATTAAGAAGTTGATTTGTCCCAGCCAAGTTCTCCCCTTAAAAGGGCAAAACCCACAAACTGTCCCCATGTCTCAGGGCTGAAGCTGGGAGGGGACGGCAGCTTGGCAGCAATAGGGCACAGCACCAGTCATGCCACCCTCACCAGCTCCAGCCAGCCCTCAGTTCTTCCCACTTGCTCCAAAGCTGCTCTCCTTAGGGAGCAGCTCATGACCAGTGTGCAGAGAAAGGGCTGCAAGCAGGAGGAGACATGGGAAAACAGGAGATGGACGTTGAAAATAGATCAGTTAAGAGCCACAGGCAGAGCAGCCCATGAGCAGGAGCCGCTGAGGCTGCTTTGACCAGGCATGGTCCTTCCCAGGAGGGCAGTACCACACAGGGGCTACTTGAGGGGCTCCTTAAACAATGAACTCACCCTAGAAACCCTGGCTACCCCAAGGATACTGCTTCATGCTTGGGTGTTTGCTTTGGTCACCAGCACTTGGAGTCTCGGAGCATTCTATGATCTGCAGAACAGGCTCCTCTTCCTCTGGTCAGGAGGTGAAGGTTGCCCCTCACTCTCCATCTGTGGGGCTCAGTGGGGCACACCAGCACCACATGCCTCCTGAAAGCTGGCCAGGACTCACCTCCCCACACACGGTACCCAGAGCCCCAGCTGAGGGAGGGAGCAGGCAGGTGGCACCATGGGCAGGAGCTGGTCCCTCCAGGAACAGTCCCTCAGGCATAGGACTGATCTGGTCCCTGCCCTTCTCAGCACAGATGAGCTCAGAGCTGGCCAGAGAGTTTTTAGAAACCAAAACAGGATGTCTCCAGGCTGCCAACCAGCCACACAGGGTTACCAGGCCTGAATTAGGCAGCCCCACACCCAGCCCAGCCCTCCTACGAGTGCTCCCATCTGGGCATTGTCTTTTAATAGACCATGGAAACAAACCCAGAGAGGCCACGTGAGAACAGCAGGGCTGGGAATGTGCTCCCAAAATAGGAGCAGGGAGAAAACAAGGCAGAGTGTGGATGGGAACAGCCTCTTGCAGCCACATTGGTGGGGTGGAGATGGTGGGATGCCCACCTCCCAGGCAGCTGAGAAGACCTCTGCTATCCCCCATCAGCTGGAGATCTTGGGTGGTTGTCCCATCACTCCTCCTGGGCTAGAGGCAAAGGGAGCAAGTGATGCCAAAGAGAAATGTGGTTCCAGGCAGGGTGACATCATCCTTTCAGCTCCCCCTGTTCTGCCAAGGCAGAGCCCCCATGGCACAGGGGCTGACGTGGGCCTTAGGCACGAAACCGAGGAACAGCCACCTCCTCCTGCTGCGAGGCCAGAAGGTCCTGGCAGGAGATACCAGCAGAGGTGGCAGCACCACTCAGTCTCACTCAACACACTGGATCACAAACTGCAGCCAAAGAGGAGGGAGGGCAAAGCACACAGCTGGGAAGCTGCTCCAGAACACAGAGCTGAGAAATTCCTCCTCCTCCTGCAAAGCAGGGAGGAGGCAGCCACATCCCCCAGCTCCCACTCCTCACACCAGCAGTGCCAGGAGCAGAGATGATGCCTGGTCTGACCCCTCTGGAGCTAGGGCAGGGGCAACATCCCTTGCCCCACAGCAGCAGGACATGCAGCCAAAGATGCACCTGGCTCCAAAATCCCAAACCTGGCTCTGAAACCCCAAACACAGTTTATTCCTGTTACCCACCCCCTTCCAGCTGACCCAAGGCCCATCTCATGCTTTGTTCTCTGAGGCCCTGAGAAGCACACCCTGGGCTCCTCTGCAGCACATCTGCTGTCAGCACTGCCTGCCTCTACCCTGCCCATGCCAGGGCTGTGCCAGCTGATCCCACCTCCCCTGGCCTGCTGCTGTGGCACAAGAGAAGCCACATGCCTGGGGACATCCCGCAGCCATCTGTGATGCTTTGCAGAGCAAGGGGTCTCACAAAGCTAATACTTCATTTGAGTGACCCAGAGGAGCATCTCCCACATGCCCTCAGGGATGCTCACTCCTGTCTCCAGCTGAGCAGTGACTTCTGGGCATCACACAAAGCACACTGCCCTGGAGAAATCACTCCAGTTTGCCTGAGCTGGTGACAGGTGACAGCAGTTTCTCGTGGCTGTGCCTAGATCGCCATCACCATCCCCAATGTGGCTCACTAGCTAAAGCCTCTCTGAAGGCTACTTTATTCCCTGTTGTCAGGAGAGGTCCCTTTGGGCACCAGAAGAAAAACAGAGATTGTAGCAACTCTCTCAGCACCCACAGCACGGTCTCTTAGCCAGGAACCCCTGGGGTCTGTTTTCTCTCCTTACAGAGGGCTGTGGAATTTCACACCCCGTCACCAAGGTTAGCAGCAAATCCCAAGATGACATTTGTTCAGGAGAAGAAAGAGAAGCCCTGACCAAGCAGTTTTCCTTTAGGGGACAGTGCAGAAATAGCTGAGGAGCAAAGAATGACCCTTTTCTTTCCATCCTGCCTGGGAGTGACACTGCCAGCATCCATCACCAAGCCCACGAAAATAAAGGCAGCTCCGCATATAAACAGAGCAAACATCAAACAGCATTCCCAAGGACCTGCACCCCATGCTGGAGGAGGCAGCTGCTTCCATGGTGGGTATGTACAGCAATACTCTGCCCCACATAGCAATCCTACATCAAAATGTGGAGTTATGTCCAGAACAAGCCTAAATTCAGGTCAGTGTTGAATGACTTCAAAATGAGTGAGGATGTCTCCCACACCAGAGGAGCTATGAGGTGTTTAATGATTACAAGCACACCAGGAAGGTCTCAGAAGGTTCCCTGGAGAAGTACTGGCCAGACCTCACCACACTCCTCTCTCACACTCACGAGTCCACACCAAGAGCAGAAACTGCTTTCAGGTCATATGAGCAATCAGGAATCAGAAGTCACCAGACCGAGCCTCCCAAACTGAAACTTACTTTGCAGGCTTTCTAGCACCTACTGATAGCTGATAAGTGGCTGCAAAGCCCACCTCCTCTCAGGACAGGCAGCACTCTCTCACCCATTAGAAGGTTTTAATACCTGGACAGCAGGATCAAGAGGAGCAGACACAACACAAGGGCACAAACTGTGTTCACCAACCTGCTCCCAATTTCCCATCCCACTCCTGCCTCAGGTGGGAGATGAACACAGGGTATGGAAGGACAGGAGCACTTTTTAGAGCCAAGAACTTTTCTCCCTTTTACTCATTTCTTCTATGTGCACAGCAGGAGAAGGAGGAGCAGAAAAGCTCGAGGTGTGGGGCTTGTTCCTGAGAGTGCTCCTCTGCCTGGGGCATAGGACCTCTCACAGGGCAGGCTACAGGCACAAGTCTAACCAGAACATCTGCACAGGCTGCTGGGCCAATGCCATGCTCTGGAAATATAAATAGGTGTTAAATTCAACTCCATGTTGACAGCGTGACACGTCTCTCAATAACCACAGCTCCAGAAGCAGTGCTGAGCGACTCCAGCCCAGTGAGAAGGCAAGGAAAAGGCAGTGTGCCAGGAGCAGGATGGGCTGTGGCCCAAGCAGCTCATTTCCTTTGGAAGCAGCTGTTATTTCCCTGCAGCTCTGCTTCTTCTCCTGCTCTCCCTGGACCTTTGGAAGCATCCCCCTGTGACCACTGCCCAGAGGGACATTGTCCTTCTCAGCCTGGCCAGGGCTGTGCTCAGGGCAAAAGCCGAGGTGTCTATAGTCCCCATGGTTTTGTGTGTGGGGTTCACTGCACAAGGATGATCTAGACACTTCTCAGCTGCCTCATGGCCACAGCAACCACTCAGCAATGGGCTGACAGGTGCTGCCAGCACAGCACCCTTACCTTGGTCTGCTTCCAAAGCAGTTTGTACTGGAAGGTTGGTGTCCACTCTCTGCGGCTGCAGCCATGCTGCTGGAGTCCCGTCCAGGTACCTGAGATCCTGAAAGGGAGAAGGAAAAATGGGTGAAGAAAATGACTGAGGCACCTCCTGGTTCTACCCTCCTTCCTTCCTTTCTTCCTTCCCTCCCTCCTTCCAGAAAGGAGACCCAAAAGCTCACACGTCACAAGACTGACCCCAGCACAGGAGGACCCCCTGCCTTTATCCTGAGGTGCTCTACTCTCCCAGTGCTGTGCCATGGTATAGCCCATCCCCACAGCACCCCATGGCTCCAGGCACAGCACCAGGGAAGGTAAACACAGGAATATGCAGGACTGGCAGCACCCAGAGAGCTTCTGCATTTAATACTCCCAGATTTCACAGGCGTCATCTCCCAGCGAGGAGAAGGAGCCCAGGGAAAGCAATCATAGAATGGTTTGGGTTGGAAAGGACCTTATAGGTCATTTAGTCCAACCCCCTGCAGTCAGCAGGGACATCTCCAACTGGAGCAGGTTGCTCACAGCCCCAAACAACCTGACCTGGAATGGTTCCAGGGATGGGACATCTCCCACCTCTCTGGGCAACCTGGGCCAGGGTCACACCACCCTCAGCATAAAATATTTCTTCTTCCAGCACACCAGCCCCTATCTAGCACAAGCTCTGCTCTCTCCCCTGGCAACCCTGATGGGCCAGAAATCAGTCCATGTCTCCATCCACCCTCTGCCACAGGGTGAACCACTTTTCTGAGTGGTTCATTAATGAAAGGCTGAGAGAATTGGGGTTGTTCAGCCTGGAGAAGAGAAGGCTCCAGGGAGACCTTCTTGTAGCCTTTCAGTACTTAAAGGGCATAGAAAAAAGATCATATTTTATCAGGAGCTGTTGTGACAGGACAAGGGGTGATGGTTTTAAACTGGAAGAGGGAGATTTAGACTAGGTAGAGGGAAGAAATTTTTTTACACTGAGGGTGGTGAGACCCTTGGGCCAGATTGCCCAGAGAGGTGGGAGATGTCCTATCCACGACAACCATTCCAGGTCAGGTTGCCTTGGGCTCTGAGCAACCTGTTCTAATTGGAGATGTCCCTGCTGACTGCAGGGGGTTGGACTAGATGACCTTGAAAGGTCCCTTCCAACCCAACCCATTCTGTGCTTCTATAATTAAATACAGAAGCCATTTCCCAGCCCACACAGGTCAGTAAGGAAGAGGCTGAGCTGTGCAGGCAGCAGGGGAAGGGCCTGGAGAAGCTCTGCTCCTCTTGTGCTAAGAGGAAGGCAAGGTGCAAGCCTGTTGACACTCCTGTCCCACCAGGCACATGCTCCCACTGGAGCCTGTGGGTGAGCCCAGGATCAGGGCAAGGGAGGGCTGGAGCCTTACCGGGGAGAGGAGGTGGCTGCTGGCACTGGGACACGGGCTCAAAGGTGCCAGGGCTGCGCTCTCAGCCCTTCTCCGCTCCCTGCCTCGCGCTCAGAGCCACCGCGTGGCCACGGAACCGGGCGGCACTCACCCTCTGTCACGGCGCTGCCATTAGGCAAACTTCCCAGATCAACAGCAGGCCCATCCAGGAAAATCGTCAGCTCTCCACCCGAGACAACACTGCCTTTGTTCTCAGTCTGCAGGTCCAGGGTCAGCTGCCTGTTCTCCACTGGGGGAGATGAGGGGACACCGAGAAAGAGAGCGTGCAGTTATCACTTGGGATGCCAGCCACCCTGGAGGAGAGCTCCTCCACCTCTGCTCCCCATGGGATGGAACGGTAGCCTCCAGGCCTCCCCACCCCCAAAGGATGCCTGCTCCCTCAGGGTCAGTCGTCCCAATGAGTGCCACCAACAGTGGCTCCACACCTACACCACCAGCATTACCAGAGGACACCTGGAGGGGTTTAAAAAACATGCAGATGTGTTGCTGAGGGCCATGGTTTAGTGGTGACCTGGCAGTGCTGGTTAATGGTTGGACTCGGTGATCTTAAAGGTGTCTTCCAACCTAAATGATTCTCTGATTCTACCACTCTGCTGCACATGTGCAGCAGCAAGAGGTGTCCCCAGTGCCACTGGGAACCAGCACCCAGCACAGCTAGAGCAGGGCGAAGAGGCTGCAGGCACACCTCCCACAGCCCCCTCCAGCCACCCACGCTGAATCACCTCCTGTGGGGCTGCACCCCCACAGGCAGTGGGAGACCAAGGAGTCCCTCAGTGCCCAGGGGCAGGCAGGGCCCTCATCCCATTGCAGTGATGCTGGAGCCAGCAGGACCAGAACCCCCAGCTCCACTACAGAAGGCCAGAAAACTTTGGCTGCGCCAGCCTGGGACAGCAGCCCAGACACTTCCTGACTCATTTGCTCAAATAATATTTTTATTATGCACAGATTGCTCATCACACAATGGCACCATTTTTTAGCAACCTGCTTTGTCCCTGTCTGCCATGGGGACAGAGTGCAGTACCTGCCAGCAGGAGGATGGCAACATGCTCCCCACAGACCCTTCATCCCATATCTAGCTCTGGGATGAGACACGTTGGCAGAGCCACAGGATGTGCAACTGCCACCCAAAGAGCACCTATGGCTCCTGGCTGCCAGCCCAGCCCTTGCACAGCAACAGGGACAAAGGGCAGAGACCACAGTGCTGCTGTGCACCAGCCTGGCCATTGTCAGGACCAGAAGTAGCCACACACCTCTCGTGCCGGCCTAGAAAGCAGCTCCTGCCCTCCTTCCCTATCCTGCTCCTCAACCTGCTGGCCTCACACAACTGGGAAGGAACACAAAGGGATCAGAGAATGGGTCCAGCACGAGGATACTCATGCACAACATGCACCAGCCCTTGGCTGGTGGTTGTCCATCCCTCCAAGCCAACCAGTGCTGTGAGGGGCAGCCCACCCACAGGGCAGGCTCCAAGGGGGCTCTGCTCCACTGAGTGTTCAACAGGCACCCCGAAGCCCAGCACCACAGGGTATGCAGTAAACACAGAGCTGCAGGACAGGCTGCACTCATGGATTCATGAAAGTCTCTTGATTTTAGTACCAAGGTGGCAGGAGCTGCCTCAGGGTCTGGGTAAGGCAGGAGAACATGCACACAGGGGCACGGCATGGAGGTTGAAGCCCAACTCTGCCACTTGTTACCTGCTCATCATCAGACAAGGGATTCTGCTAAGCCTCCTTTTACCCAGCTGCCTAAAGGACTCGCTCTCAGTTTGCTTCCAAGGGGAACCAATCTCACGGAGCGTTTGAAGATCCCAAGCCAGAAGATACGACTAAGCACAGCCAAAAACCAGAACAAATCCAGACCCTGTTTCTCCCTGGCTGCCCCATGCCATAGGAAGGTGCATGTTCCCCGAGCCGTGTGGAGGTGGTGCCTGCACGCTCCGGGGGTCCCTCCGCCCCCGATCGCACCGCTCTCCCCACCCGAGCCGCACAAGCCCTCATTGTGCAGGCTCCCAGGCGAGGGGGTGGCAGCGCCGGAGCAAAGACAAGGTGTCTCCAAGTGGAGGATGTGAACATGAACCTCCCAGACGGCTTCCTTCTCCCCCTCTCCACCCCCTTACAGCTTTTTTAAAGAAAATAAACACCAGCAGAACCTTCCATTCACTGTCCCCGTCCAGCACGCGGGACGCACAAAGGGACATTGCTGCTGCACCAACAGAGGGTCCCCTGAACGGCCGAGCACAAAGGTTGCCTGTGTCCTGCCGGCAGCCAGAATGTCAGAGGGATTATTATTATTTTGGGAGGGGGTCGGGGGGTGATTTGGTCCTGAATAAGGTCTCAGTTCAGCTATTTCCAGTGCCCTGCACGCAGCATCAGAGCTCCCATTTAGCAGAGGTGAGCTGGAATTCCCACCCAGCCCATTAAGCGGATTTATGGTTCCACCAAAGGAGGCTGGTAGCAGCCAGCGTGATAACAGCCCCAGGCTGAGCCCAAGCCCCAGCCCTCTGGAATCTCCAGGAGCCACACGTGTCTGATGCCCAGGGGTACAACAACCAGAGAGCTGCTGTGAGGGAGGGGCAGCCTCTCTGCCTCTTCCACGGGTGGGGCAGCTCCATCTTCAAGGAAGACTTCCAGCCAGCCAGCACGACAGTCCTTCCCACCCACTCAGCTCCCCAGACCCTCTTTACACAGGTACAAAAGCCAGTTTCCACTCAAAGAGCTACATGTGATCAAAACTGTACCCACCATCATCCCACAGAGCAGCTGGGACTGCTACCTGGGCAGACAGATCAGCAGAGCCTCTAAGCTACCCTTAAAACCACAGGCTCCAGCCAGGAACCTCCTTGCCCTCTACCAATCCACAGAAGAATCAAATCCTAAAACCAGAACCCTGCCCTGAAAGCACCTTGGCACTAGACAGAAAAGGCAGGGCACCAAATAGCTGGGCTGCTCTCAGCCTCAGTGGGAGCTCTGAGCCATGCCAGCTTCCCTCTGGTCTCAGGGCCCCTGAGCTACCCCAGAACTCAGGGCTGATGGGCAGGCAGCACCACCCACGGTATCCACCTTCTTGGTGCTCAGTCTTTGTGCACACCCACAGGTGAAGGAATGATTCCCTCTGGAAAGAAGGAGGGGGAAAGTTAGACCTTCCACAGCCATCTCTAAACCAAGGAGGAATGCAGAGTTTAGGGGAAAGGATAATCTTTACTGTCCCAGGCAGTGGGAAGCTTTGCCCATGCTGCTGTCCCAGTCTCAGCCACCAGCAGGTTCTTGAGACAACTTAAAATACACCTGTGTCCCACTCCACTCATCTGCAAGGTATAACCAGAAGGACCTCAGACTTCTGCTTCTCACCTCTGAACCATCACAACCCTGGTAGGGAAGGGAAGACAAGATGGCAGAGAAAGCCAAAAAGCACAGTTGGCCATCTGCAGAACAAGTTTGGCCAGGGCACTGCAGGACTGGAAACAGCAGACCCTGTCCATTAGACAGCTTGGGCACAGAGAGCAGCCTCCCACCCAAAGAGAGCCTGGAGGCCAGGGCATAGGGACAGCACTGATGCTCACAGTCCCATCAGCTCTGCAGGATGCAAGGGATGTGACACCCAAGAGATGACACAGAGTAAGCATAGTCCAACCCCACTGAGACTTACTGGCTTGGACAACCAGTTTTAGAGGACTGCTGTCCATCCAGCTCATTGAACAGTCACCTCAGCCTGTGTGTTTGCCTTCACCAAGGTGCAACTCTCCAAAGGTTTGGGAGTTTGCTGCTGGCTTCCTGGAGGGTCCCTCGAGGCTACAGCTCCAGCAGCTCTGCCTGGGCCAGCAGCAGGGAATGAGAAGGCTCTGCAGGACCTGTAAAGCCCTGGCCTGTGGTGCCACTCGAGAAACAGGAGCCTGTTGATGTAACCTGCAACCCGAGCAGCAGTAATAAACACCAGCGCTTTCACTTGTGAGCTGCAGCCTGGCTCACTCCAGGGCCTGCACACACATCCAGTGCTCAGCACACAGGGGGACCAGCAAAAACCAGCAAGGCCCAGTATGGGCTTCTGAGCAGTGGTGTGAGACAGGCTGGGGATGTTCCTCAGGCCTCGTGGGAGGAGCAGGAGCTGCGGAGGAGCTCCTGGAGCCTGGGAACAAAGAGGTGCCTCTGCGGCAGGCAGCAGCTCGGGGGCCAGGGCAGGGGGCTGTGCCATTGCAAATTAGCTGCTTTAGAGCAGCCCTGGGAACAGCTCAGCTCTGTGGAAGGCTCCAGGCTCATTTTCTGTAGTTGACCCCCTTCTCACCCACCTCTCCATCACCCTGGCCCATCCCCTCCAAAAGCAGGAGGGTGCTGCTTGCCAGGGGAGAGGCCCCAGTGATGGCTGCCAGGGTGGTGGGAAGTGCTGTGAGCCCAAAAGCAAGGCTGGAGCCACCGGGAGCAGGAGCTCCCGTCTGACAGCTCAGGATGTTAGCTGCAGCAGGCTCTCCCCAACTCCCCTGGAGCTCAGGCCTGACCAGGCTCATCACTGAACTCTTTTTCCAGGTTCCAGGCCTCAGAGCTGAGACTCTTCCCATGAAGTGAGGCATGCTTGGCAGGAGGGCTGACAGCAAGAACAGAGCTCTCCAGGAGCCCTGCACACAGTGCCACAGAGATCACCAGCAGCAAGAGCACCAGCCCTGCCCAAAAAGCAGAGCAACAAGAACAATTCTTCCTCAGCAAGTAGAACAGCTACAGGAACAGAAACCAAAGGCCACAGCTACTACACTAACATACCAGCAACTTACAGAAAACCTCACCAAAACCACAACAAATCCAGCTAAGGCAGAAAGCAGGTCTGCTGCTGGGCAGAAGCAGCCCTGGGGAAGGTACACTCCTCCTGAGTGCTCCCCAGGAAGGGGAGAGGACAGCTGGGACCCACCAGTGACACAGGGCACACACATTTCACTGCCTTCCCCAGGCAGAGGGTTGTGGGCTGGATTAGGACTTGGGTCCAACTTGGGATGGCTCAAAATCCCAAATGCCCTTTGCATGCCCATGCATGACCTAGCCCCTTCCCCAGTCTGGCAGGCAGAGGGACCCCTTCTTCTCCAGAAAGAGGTCTCCCAGGGATGTGGGCTCCCACAGGACCAGCAACAGTCTCAGAGCTGCAGCAGTGCCCAAAAGCCACGCAGCAAATCTACAGAGAAGAGAAGGGAGCAGACAGCAGGCTAGACAAGAGCACATGTCTCACCCAGGCAGCACCTTCCTGGCAGGGCAGGGCAGGCTCTGCAGCTTTAAGAGTCCTCCCTCCCAGCCCACAGTGTCAAGGAAAAAATCTGACACGTTTTTTCTGGTGGATGTAAACGGACAAGCTAGAACAGCCAGTTGCCTTTTCCATTCATTTTCCACACAGCCCCCTGGGATGTCTGCTAATGAAAGAGCTGATTGTGCCCCTGCCGAGGAGCAGGCAGGTAGGGAGGGAGCAGCAACAGCTCGGGGATCCCAGCACAGCACGGTACCCACACAGCTGAGGGAGAACAAGCTGCAGGGAAGGGTGCTCTGGGGCAGAGACCCCCACACTGCAGGCTGCCTGACAACAACAGCCCAAGCAGTTCAGCTTTCTGAGGTGGATGTTCAGCTCCTCACAGGCTTTGCAAGATGACAGCAGCAGTGGCAGAGCTCCCCACACAGCCTTGGCAAGAGGACATGCCACCCATGGGCAGGGCAGCCTGCCCACCGCGGGGAGCACAGCACGGACACCACTGTGGTTTCGTAGCCTGCAGCTGGCAGTGCCAAGGGAAGGAGCTCACCTCAAGCCCCTGGCACTGGGGAGAGCCTGAACCAGCCCCATATCCCCCTGGGGCACAGGAGGCCTCTCTCCCTGCTCAATGCCAGGTCTGTCTCTCGCAAGCAGAGAAGCTTTACTTGGAAGACAGAGCAAACCTTTTCTAGCCCTGTGCAAGCCCTGAATGGACACCTTTATGCAGTAGCTGCTGTCACGAGCCACACTCTGGTGACCACAAATGGCAGCAAATAGCTGAGGGCTTTGTGCTTCCGTGCAGGCTGTGGCACCCTGGCTAACAGAGGTATGGCTTCTGTCGTGCCCTGGCCCTGACAGGCAGCCCACAAAGGTGCCTTGTTCCCTTCCAGGGCTGGAGAGAGCATGGGAGCCACTGTGGCCCCCATCTCTCCTCCCTGTTGTGCACCCACGGGCAGGTGAGGCAGCAGGAGACAGAGGGCCCTCAGCCCAGGGCAGGGGCCAGCAGACCCCGGCGGGGTCTGGCTTGTACGTACGTTTCCCACCGCTCTTCAAGAGGCTGCCAAGGCTGACGGAGGCAGTGCCCAGCAGCTCGTTCCTCAGGGTATGGCAGCTCCACACCTTCAGGTCCAAGTGGCTCTGAGCTGTGACGTTCCTGCAGAGACCAGAGAAGGAGCCCATCACCATGGATTTTTCCCAGCTCCACGCTCAGGGACTGGGCAGTGCGAGGCCTGCCAAAGCCAGGGAGCAGACGAAGGCGGGCAAGGCTAAGGGGCAATGGGGGAAGCCCTGCTGTAAGCCTCCCAGCCTGGCTACTCCTGGCAGTGTCCTTGTCTGGGGAGCAAAGATCTCCAGCATCTGAGTTGAGCACAGTGGAGTACACCAGGGAGCCAGCACCAGTCCCACACCAGAGGGGTAATAAGGACTTACAGGATGAGGATCTCGTTCCACAGCAGCTCAGAGATCCCCATCTGCTTCCCAGTCTTCTTGGTCTCACTGGGCAGCCCGTCACCGGCCACCTCCACGTAGCAGTTCATCCGCGAGGGGCGGCTCTGCACCTTGGGCTTCACCGACACAACTGGGCAAAGGGGACAGGCAGGGAGTCAGGCAGCCACAAGGGACACTGTCCCCTGCCCACCCCTCCTATGCCTGGCAGCTCGGGGGGGTCACCACTCACCACAGAGTCAAACTCTTTTGGAGAGAGGGGGAGCAGGGAGCGATTCTCCTGCTGGCAGCAATGGCCAGATGCAGCTGCTGCTGTCCCCAGTCCCTGATCATTGCCTGTCCCCAGCATCACCCATGTGCTGGTCCCACACCTGAAGGCTGCAGGAGCGTCACAGTCCCCACAAACACTGTCCAAGCGTGTGGCTAAGGTGGGGACAAGGGAGCTCTGTGGGAGCTGTTGGGAAGAGGCACCTATCTGGCAAGGCTCAGCCACCCCCAGGCCAGCTCCAGAGGATGGAGCTCTAGAGGATAGAGTTCCAGATGTCGGGAGCCATCTCGCGGCCACGAGAGCACCAACGCAGCCCTGGCAGGGCCACGGAGCCACGTCCCAGCAGTGACAGAGCCCAGCCGATGGCCACTCCGACTGCCGGGGTGCAAGGCAGTGCTAGCCAGCCCCAGCCCCTGCTCCTCCCAGAAGGTCTCCCAGCCCAGGGTGCAGGCAGCGCCCATGCTCGGACCAGATGCGGCCAAAATCCACGTTCCCCACCCCCAGCGGGCAGCAGGACCCACCTTTCACAGACAGCTGGGACTTCTCGCAGGGTGGCGCAGCCCTGGCCCTGCTGGAGCTGGCAGCAGCCATGGCATCACCCCTGGCTGGAAGCAGAGAGAAAGGAGACACCTCAGCACCACTGCTGCCACGCAGTGGAAGCCAGTGTGGCACCGGGGTCCCAGATCAGCCCCTTTGGGCCCAAACACAGCCTAGCTGCTACTGTGGTGATCCAGGAGGCAGGGAGACTCGGCAGCAGACAGGTTCCCTCTTGCTCCTGATGCACCAGCCCTGCACTGCAGGCAACGGCAACAATGCACCTTAGGAAGAGAAACCTTCCTTCAACACTGCCACCGTGGCCTGAAGAGAGCCCAGATGGGCAACGATCTGCCCTCAGGACACACCATACCCTGACCCTAAAGGCTGCTGTTGCTAACAGCCAGCATGAGGACAGAGCAGCCTCCAAAGCCTTCAGCTGTCTCACACCCTGCTCACGAGTTCCCTGTGTGGCTACCACACAGGGACCCCTCAGAAAGGACAAGGCAGTGACACCAGCAGAGTAGAGGAATGTCCAGTCACAGTATGGGGAAGCAGCTGCATCCCTCATGGACAGCTCAGGCCTCTGGCTAGCAGCAAAACCCCACAGAAAATCAGTCCTATCTACTCTAACATGGTGTGGAGGGGATGGAGACCACAGCTGCTCTCAACATAGAAGGATCACGCTGTGGAGCAGACTCCAATCCCAGGCCTCCACTTCCCTGAATGCTCACCACCTCCTTACTCTCTGGCACCACATTACTGTCACAGCACACACAGCAATTCCCCCTACCCCTTCTGCTGCAGCAGGCCCCTACCGGGGGCAGGGAGTGGGAGGAAGGACTCAGTAACACCCAGGGATGCTGGCAGAACATGTGGCTCAGTGCCTCTGCCTTAATGCCCGACCACAGAGCAGGAGAATGAGGTCACAGATCATGCAGAAGCACGAGGTGCTGGGTCAGGGACCGCAGAGTCAGCTACGGACCGGCACCCTGCAGGCAGCACTCCTCCTCCTTGCACTTCCCAGGCAGAGAAGCTGGAAAAGATGTGCTGACTGTGGGCACCTGAGGTGGGTGTCAAGGCCATGGACCAGAAGGTCTCTGCCTGTGCAAGCCCCCAGGACAGTAGGGCAGGGAGGGACACGTGCTGCCCACCCCAGGCAGGAGCAAAGAGGAATCTCAGTCCTGTTGCATGAGGCAGCGAGGGTGCTCACACAGGGTCAGACCTGATCCCCTTCCAAAGCCACCAGACAAGGGCAGCTCTCCTGCCCAGCCCTGGTCTGAGGGCCTGCTGACCTCTCCCTGCTCAGCAGGAGGGAAGCATGAAAAGGGCAGCAGCACATCTCCAGGAGCTCCAGCCTCTGCTTCCTCCCTGTTCGTGCAGGAGTCTCTCTTTTCCCTGCCCTCTCCCCAAACCCTCATTAGACCTTCCCAAGCTCCATCCCAAAGCCAGGTTCCTTTTTAAGTTCCCTCACATGAACCTGGCCAGCTCCAGAGTGCTCTCTGCTCTCCATCCCCTCCTCTGTGCCAGTCCTGTGCGACCTCATGCTCCCCCACGACAGTCACTCCCTCCCAGCATCCTGTGCTCAGCTGAACCCTGGCTGGTGTCCTGCACAATCCCCACCTCTGCCCAGAGAACCTCCTTTGGTACCAGACCAGCTGCTGTCTCAGCTCTACCAGCTGGTGGCCAGAAGCTCTCTAACACATGCTGGTCTCCTCTCCCTCACAAGCTGGGAAGAGCTGAGTGACCAAGGAAGGTCCTCCACAAGACTAATTGCACTTCCTATTACTACAGTTACTCCAACTCCAATTATCCTGACCCACACATCACTCTGTCCTTCCCTTAGGATATTTTTACTCCTCATGCTTGTTATGATTCCCCAGCTCCACATCACCACTTAGTTCATTAGCACTGTTAAGCAGGCCCACAGAGCACACATGGTCCTCCTTGGCAGCACCTCCTGCCCCAGTCCATCACCAGCCCCTGGGCTAGACTGGCCAGAGAACTTGTCTTTCATAGCCTCCTACACTAACATTAGTGATCTACACCTCAGACTCACCAGAGCAGAGGACCCCAGGCTGAGCCAGACTATTCTTCCCAGTTTCTCTTCTCCTGTCTCTAGACCATTTCACCACCACATTAAGGTCCCTGGTCACTCAAACACCTCTCCACCACCACAGCCCTGCTCTGGTCAGTGCCATTTCCCAGGCACAGCTTTCATCTCCAGTGGTTTTCCTCACCCCTGGACACTCCACCAACTGCTCCCACGCTCTGCCCAGTCCCAGGTTCCTGCCACATGCACAGGTTCCCCTCTTTCACAGGTCAAGGCCTCCCTGCGTCACCTTCCCCCGAAGCTCCCGTTACCGACAACAGGGCTTCCACTCCCGGGGCCGCAAGCAGCCCTGCTACCTTCCTGCTACCTCCCTGCTAATGTCTACCCGCGGGGCTGCAGAGGCCGGGACAGCAGTCCCGGCAGCAGGGCACCCACACCCACCGTCGCCACCGGGAACGGGCCGGGTCATGCCCCGCAGCCGAAGCCGGGTGCCAGTTCGCGCCACACAGAACCGGGACGAGCACCGACAGCCGCGTCCGTCGGAGAGGGCGAGTGGAGACATAGTGTTCCCGCCCCAGCCAGGCTCTCCAGGCCGCGACTGCCGCTCAGAGGCACAGCAAAGGGGAAGCGGCAGCAGGGTCAGCCCTTCCCGCGGGCGCCGCGGCCCAAGGCGGTACCGGTCCGGAGAGATAAGGCCTGGCCCGGGGCATACAGAACCCACGACCAAGCACCACTCGGAGCGCCCCGCCAGGCCTTACCACCGGACAGGCTCTCCTGTGCGCACCGACCGGGCAAGCCGTACCGGAAACCTCCAACCTCGTCTCGTCTCGTCCTGTCCCGCCCGAGTTACCGGCAACCACTCCGCTTCCGTCTCCGTCTCCAGCGCCTGCCGTCATGTGACACCAACCGGTCACCTGACCGCGCCGCACGGAAGCGCTCACAGGGGACACGGCGCTGCCTTCCCAACATGCCCCGCGCGGGGCAACCACAGCTCCCGGCGTGCCCTGCGCGGCGGCTACGGGTGGCGGCAGTGGCCATGGGTGGCCTGGATATGGCGCGGGTGCCGCATGTCGTGGCCGACAGTGGAGCCTTCCTGAGCGCCGCCCCACTGCAGGTACCGGGGAGGGCCTGAGGAGAGACCGGGGAGGGATACCGGGGACTGATATGGGCCGATCTGACCGTGCTGCCCACAGGACATCGCGCAAAATCTCTACACCGTGCCCGAGGTGCTGGCAGAGATCCGCGACAGGCCGACACGGCGCCGCCTGGCTGCGCTGCCCTGCGAGCTGCACCTCCGCCGTCCCCGGCCTGATCTCCTGCGCCTCGGTGAGTACCGCACGGGCACGCTGGCAGCCTGCCGACCGGGGAGGCTTGGCACGCATGGAGCTCTGCGGCCTGGCCCGGCCCGACGGGTTCTCCCCTTCGCTTTTGGGTCCCTCGCTTCAAGAATGATATTGAGGTGCTGGAGAAGGGCAAGGAAGCTGGGGAAGGGTCTAGAGCATAAGTGTGGTGAGAAGCAGCTGAGGGAACGGGGGTTGGTTAGCCTGGAGAAAAAGAGGCTCAGGGGACATCATCTGGCTCCCAACAACTCACTGAAAGGAGGCTGGAGCCAGGTCAGGATCGTTTTCTTCTCCCAGGGAACAAGCAGTAGAACAGGAGGAAACAGCCTCAAGTTTTGCCAGGGGAGGTTTAGTTTGAACGTGAGGATCAATTTCTTCCCTGAGAGGGTTGTCAAATACTGGCCCGGGCTGCCCAGGACAGTGGTGAAGTCACCGTCCCTGGAGGGGTTTAAAAGCCATGGAGATGTGGTGCTGAAGGACTTGGTTTAGTGGTGACCTTGCAGTGCTGGTTAATGGTTAGACTCCATGACATTAAGGGTCTTTTTTATGCAAAACAATTCTTCTCTTCCCTTTTCCCGTAGTTACTGAGTTCTCTAAGAAGACTGGGGACTACCCCAGCCTCTCAGCCGCTGACCTGCAGGTGCTTGCCCTCACCTGCCAGCTGCAGGCTGAGATCGATGGCCCCAGCTGCCTCCGCTGGGAGCCCCAGGACAAGGTAAGGCCCACCCCCGGGGCTGGGGTTCTGTCCCCACTGTGCCCTGCCAACCCCCCATGCTGCCTTCCCAGGTAAAGTTCAGCTCCACCCTGCGGCACCCTGAGGCCCCCCTGCACCTCGCTGGCTTCCACCTCCCCTCCAAGGTAAGGGACAGGGACACAGCACCCTGAGGTACGGTGCCAGGCCTTGGGGATCCAGCCCCACAGAGCCAAGGAGCAGCAGTGAGTGAGCAAGAGACCTCCTGCCCTGTGTCCCCTCACAGCACAAGCGCCCAGGGAAAGGCCATCCTCAGCCCAGCCCCGAGAGAAGCACAATCCCATCAGAGAGTGATGAGTTCAGCTCCTTCCTCTACTGGCGAGCTCCACTGCCCAGCATCGAGGAGGAGCTGCAGGAGCTGCTGGTGAGACCTGGAGCCTCCTCTCCCTGCTGGCCTTGCTGCCCTGATTTCTGGCTGGATTTCTTAACCCCTCTGCACAGCACTGGGAGCACTGCCTGTGCCATGGCTGACTGTCCTCTCCCCTAGAAAACTCAAGCCATCTCCACTAGCCCTGAGACCACGGAGGAGCACCGGAGCTCTGAGGATGGGGCCAGTGCTGAGGAAGAGGACGATGACGAGGACAGTGATGACGAGGGCTGGATAACGCCCAGCAACCTCAAGCAGGTCCAGCAGGACACAGGACACTGTGACACTGCTCCCGTTGACATCCAGGTCGGCTGCGTCACAACCGACTTTGCCATGCAGGTGGGTGCTGGCTGCTGCCCTGCACGGGACCAGCTGCAGCCTCAGGAGCACAGGGGGCTGAAGGGTGGGCTGAGAGGCAGAGTCCCAGATCACTCAAATGTCCAGGCTGGTTACAAACCAGCACACTGAGACAGAGGAGCACACTGGACAGGATGAGAGCAGCTTTGTGGCAGCAAAGGTCCTTTTATCTAAACCCCATCTAGTTCCCTCTGTTGCAGAGGCCTCTGCAGAGGCTGTTGGGCTCTCACTGCCCTGGGTCACAGCTCACAGTCTTCTGGTTCTCTTGTTGCAGAACGTGCTGCTGCAGATGGGCCTGCACGTGCTGGCAGTGAACGGCATGCTGATCCGCCAGGCCAGGAGCTACATCCTCCGCTGCCACGGCTGCTTCAAGTGAGCATGCAGTGCTCAGGGCTGGATCCTGCTCATGGGCTAAGCCTGAATTCCCTGGCCCAGGAATCAGTAGACCCTCTCTGTCCCTGTCCTGCAGGACCACATCAGACATGACCAAGGTTTTCTGTCCCAACTGTGGTAACAAGACCCTGAAGAAGGTTGCAGTGAGTGTCAATGAAGACGGGAGCCTCCACATGCACTTCTCCCGCAACCCCAAGGTGTTGAACCCCCGAGGGCTCAGGGTGAGTAGCTGTATATGTGATGGACAACAGCCAGTAGATTGAAGGGAACCATAGCCAGGTAGGAGCCAAAGCAAACCTTTGATCATCCTGCAGATGTTCCACTTGACCCTCGGGGCTTTTCAGGTCTTGCTTGCTTAGTTCTTCTCCAGAGGCCTGCAGTCATCTCAAGTCCCTCTGAGCTTCAAGTTCCTGGGGCTCAGGTTAGAGATGTTAAAAAGAAGCTCT
>VWZX01002529.1:33431-48888 GCA_013399015.1 Galbula dea | reverse complement strand
ACATGAGCCACCAGTGTGCGCTTGCAGCCCAGAAGGTCAACTGTATCCCAGGCTGCATCAAGAGAAGCATGGCCAGTAGGTCGAGGGAGGTGATTCTCCCCCTCTACTCTGCACTCGTGAGACCCCACCTGGAATACTGCATCCAGTTCTGGAGCCCCTATTACAAGAGGCATACAGGAGTGCTGGAGCGAGTCCAGAGAAGGGCCACGAGAATGATCAGAGGGCTGGAGCACCTCTTCTACGAGGACAGACTGAGAGAGTTGGGGTTGTTCAGCCTGCAGAGGAGAAGGCTCCGACGAGACCGTCTTGTGGCCTTCCAGTATCTGAAGGGGGCCTACAAGAAAGCTGGTGAGGGACTTTTTAGGAGGTCAGACAATGATAGAACCAGGGGAAATGGGTGTAAGCTAGAGGAGGGTAGATTTAGGCTGGATATTAGGAAGAAGTTCTTCGTTATGAAGATGGTTAGGCAGTGGAACAGGTTGCCCAGAGAGGTTGTGGAAGCCTCATCCCTGGAAGCGTTTAAGACAAGGCTTGATTAACCTGATCTAGTGGATTGTGTCCCTGCCAGGCAGGGAGGTTGGAACTGGATGATCTTTGAGGTCCCTTCCAACTCTGTTGATTCTATGATCCTATGATATGCTGGATCAAGAACAAGATAAACCTCAGAAATGGTAAAATGGAGCAAAATGACAAGCATCTCAAGTGTGCAAGCACATAAACATGCAGTTGCAGAGGCAAGTAGGAGAAATTAGCGCATAATGTGGAGTCACATAGCTGGGACATTGCTTGGATTGCTCAGAGGAGGTGGACAGCTCTCATGCAACTGAAGTTCTGTAGTGGAAAGACGTAAGTCCTTCAAGAGGGACACATGGAATGGTGGAGGGGGATGCTTTTCGTGAGAAGAGCAGTCAGATGTGTGGGACAGATGGCAGGTGGGGGAGGGCTTGTGGTCCAGCATCAGAGGAGAGGCCAGTAAGGCTGACAACATAGTGGGGGTGAGTTACAGACCAGTCTTGATGCAGAAGTGGGTGAAGCCTTCTGTAAACTATCTGAGGAGGGCTCCATGTCACAGGCCCATGACACCTCCTGTAAAGACAGGTTGACAGGACAAGCAATCAAGATTTCTGGAGGGTATTGGGGTAACTTCCCAATACAGGCATTGAAAGCAGAGGAAATGGACAGCTGGTTCTGTTGTTCACTAAGAAGGTGGCACTGGTTGGGTATGTGGTAATCAATGGCATCTTCAGCAGCAGTGACCATGAAATAATGATTTTCAGAATTCTGAGAGGGGTGAGGAAGTAACACAGAAAACAGATTCTGGACTTCAGAAGAACAGAAACACAAGAGCAGACGATCCCTAAACTTAGGATGTCAGGTAAATGTATCTGGAGATCAGCTTATTGCTGTATCCAAGTTAGAACATTACTGTCAAAAGGCAGGGCTGGGCTGGCCACTAAACAAGTAACAGATGCTCTCTACTAATCTCTCTGCTTTGCCGAAAGGGAAATGAGAGGAAATAAGGAAGACAGACTTATGGATTGGAGAAGAAAACTAAAACAGCCTTAATGAAAATAATAACAATATAATTAAATGTATACAAATACATACAAACCCAATATTGAATCCAGCCCTCCTGATGGCAATGCATCACCATCACCACTGATGATGTGGCAGGCACAGGGGAAGTCCCAGACTGGATTTAGTGGCAGACAGGAATGTAGATCAGGATCAAAGGCTGATGGTTGACAGAGTCCTCATCATACGCTGGCTGTGAAGGAAGAGACCTTGACCCCTGTGATCCTTCAGCTTTCTACTGAGTATGACATATATGGAATAGTATACTGTGTTGGTCAGTTTAGGGTCACCTCTCCTGTTCAGTCCTTCCTGTAAGTGCAACCTTTTACCTTCTGCATCCCCAACATGGTACACAAGATTTAGCAGGTACCTTGGTCTCAATAGGAGCAAGTATAAGCAAAAGCCTTTCTGCTACCAGTCCTTAGTAGTAACTCCAAACATCAAGCATTATCATTTCTAGAAGACACTGTCTGCAAAAACATGCTGTTAACTTCAGAAAGAGCAGTCACTTAGAAAAAACTTAACTGAAAAGTAAAACCACTGAACAGAGTTAGTCCTAACTCAAACCAGGACAATTATGGTGGACAGTCAGATGGTTAAAGGAATGACTGAATGATTAATTGGTAGCAGTTAACAAATCTTACTCTCCCCAGAGGCTGATAACAAGTGTGATACTGTCCCACTTGTTAAGGGGTCTGTCCTGGGACCTGTCCTGTTTAATATCTTTACCAGTGGCACAGGGGAAGGGATGATGGTCATTTTTGCCTATCATGACTTTTTTCTATTTGATGTATGACACTCATCTGGGGGAACCAATTGATGATACACTCAAAGAAAGAGCTGTCATCTTCAGGGACATAGGTATGTTGCAGGGACCCATCAATAGAAACTTGATGAAATTCGACAAGGACAACTGCTGAGTCCTGGGAAGGCTGAAACTGGAAATTGCAGAGACCCTGGCAATAGCACAGTCTGGGAATGGACCAGCTGGAGAGAAGCACTGTGTAGAAAGCCTGGGAGGATCTCATGAGCACTGAGCTAAGCAGGCACAAAACATGAACCTCCACAGAAGTAAGGGCCAGCAACATTCTGGGCAACGTGAATAGGGACACAGCCAGGAGTTTGCAGGAGGTGATTATACCTCACTACTCAGCATTTTTTAGAATCACGGAATCATAGAATGCTTTGGGTTGGAAGCAATCTTTAAAGGTCATCTAGTCCAGCTCCCCTGCAGTGAGCAGGCACATCTTTAGTTATTGCTCAGAGCCCTATCTTTTATGTCCATTTTTAGGCCATATCTATATGCCACAGTGAGTTTGGAGCCCCCTGTATGAAAAAGATACTGACGAACAGGAGGAGTTCAGCAGAGGGCCATCAAGACAGTTGGAAGCTGGAGCACAGTCCCTGTGATGAGAGTCTTTAGGACTGGTGTTAGTCCAACCTGCAAAAGGAATGTCTTCAGGGGACACCTAACAGTAGCTCTCCAGTACCTGTGGAGAGATCAGTGAGAGAATGAAGCGAAGTTCTTCACAGCAGTCCATGGCAGAAAGCTGAAGGACCAATTCAATAAACATAAATTCAAATCAGGGCTTCATACTGGATATTAAAAGAAATACTCTACACATGAGGAGAGCCAAGCACTGGAGCAGTGGCCTGAAGAGGTTATATTATCTTGGAGGTTTTCCTGGATAAAGACCTGAGCAGTCTTGCATGTTGTCAAAGCTGACCTCTCTTTGGGGAGAAGGTTGTTCTAGAGATCTTGGTCCCTTCCAATCTAGATCACTCTATGATCTTGAAAAAACAAAAAACTTGGCAACACCCATTCCCAAAGAACCAATGACATCATTTGGTGCAATATACATTCTCCTTTTCTCTTTTTTTTCGGTTCTGACAAGATATTACTTTTATAGGCAGGAACATGCCAAACCATTTGTGAGCTTTGTATCTTCTGATGCATTTCATTTTGGTTTGGGAATTATAGAATTGTCAGAATTGGAAGGGACCTTAAAGACCATCTAGTTTCAAACCCCTGCCTGGCAGGGACACCATCCAAGCTTTTACAGAGGGTACGAGACTGGAATTCTGGCATATGTTTTACGGACTTCTGTGGTTAAATGCTTGGCTTGCACAAGGATACTACAAAACACTATAAAAAAGGAAATATATTAATGTTTATAATTTGATTACCACACACTTTTTGAGGAGCAAACATTTTCAATGTCACTGTGAGGAGACAGTCTTATGAATTCATGGTAAAAAAAAAAACTTAAAAATAAGAATTTAATGAATATACTTTATTGAAAAGGGAGACTGTAACTGCAATAAATGAAATATTAGTGTACATTATAGTAAAGTATTTCTTTCTGTAGAAACATGCTTTTTGCATAATCGAGATGTACTTTTCAATAATTTACTTAGTACTTGAAAGGCAAGAATTACTATGGCAACTGTAAAACAAACAAGAAGGAACTGCAAACAGACGAATCACATTATATGCAAGACAAAGAGTCAAATGTTTTCCAAACTGAGCTAGCTTTAAATTATAGCAAATATTTTAATAAGGCATTTCTTAATTTTTTCATACTGTATGACAGGGAAGGGAAGTAAATAGAAAAATGAATTATGCTTCCTATAGAGTTTTAGGAAAACGTATTTAATCCTTACAAACCCTTCCCCCTCCCCTTACTAGTCTGTGTTGTCTTCCAGAGCAGTCGGTGTGTGTAGCCTAATCTCTTCCTATATCACCGGCTAAAATTTCTTACCATAACTAAAATGGTAAAGTGCAAAGAGGTACCAGTAGGACTCATGACAATGGTTTGTAAACCTCAGGGCCTTTCCAAGCTCTGTATATGGACAGACAAGGGACTTTTTGCTCCCAGCTGGAAACTTCAGAGTAGTCTTTGTGTCCCATAAACAGCTAAGTTTGTGTGACCATGTACTAGCTCACCTGCTAGACTCAGCTGGACTACTTCCTTGCATGAGATGCAGGGGTGGCTGTGGGAGGGGTGCAGTCCACCTGGGCTATTTTCGGGCACACCAGAAAAGAACAACCAAGGAGCGGGGTGGGGCATCCGGCTGCCTGTGAGGTCAGTCAGAAGACAGAAGTCAGAGAGTCGCGGTCAATGGGATGGAGTCTAGTTGTTGGCCTGTGTCTAGTGGAGTCCCTCAGGGGTCAGTACTGGGACCAGTACTTTTCAATCTATTCGTTAACAACCTGGCTGAGGGAACAGAGTGAGCTGTCAGCATGTTTGTTGATGACACTAAACTGGAAGGCGTGGCTGACACACTAGAGGGTTGTGCTGCCATTCAGTGTGACTTAGAAAGGCTGGAGAGCTGGGAACGAAGAAATTGAATGAGATTCAACAAGGCCAAGTGTTGAGTTTTGCACCTGGGAAAGATGAACCCCATGGATCAGTATAGGTTGTGGACTGACCTGTTGGAGAGCAGTGAAGGGGAAAAGGACTGGGGGTCCTGGTCTCTAAGCCAGCAGTGTGCTCTTGTGGCCAAGAGGTCCAATGTGATTCTGGAGTGTATTAGAAGGGGTGTGGTTAGTAGGTGGAGAGAGGTTCTTCTCCCCCTTTACTCTACCCTGGTGAGGCTGCATCTGGAATCTTGTCTACCGTTCTGGGCCCCTCAGTCTAAAAAGGATGGGGAACTGCTTGAAAGAGTCCAGCGCAAAGCCACCAAGATGATTATGTGGGTGGAACATCTTCCTTATGAGGAAAGGCTGAGGGACCTGGGTCTCTTTAGCTTGGAGAAGAGGAGACTAAGGTCTAATGCTTTTAAATATGTGAAAGGTGAGTGTCTGAAGATGGGGTCATGCTCTTCTCAGTGAAGGCCAGTGGCAAGACAAAGGGCAATGGTTGTAAGCTGAAGCATAGGAGGTTCCGTGTGAATACCAGAAAAAATTTTTTCCCAGTGAGGGTGTCAGAGCACTGGAACAGACTGCCCAGAAAGGTTGTGGAGTCTCCTTCTATGGAGATATTCAAAACCCATCTGGACACGCTTCTGTGTGACCTGGTCTAGGGAATCCTTCTCTGGCAGGCAGCTTGGACGAGATGATCTTTTGAGGTCCCTTCCAACTCCTAACATTCTGTGATTCCGTGATTCCACTGCAAATGGTGTCTCACAGCAAACCAAGCCAAGTCACTCTTAGTAGTAAAAACATATTTTATCTCTGGATTCTAAATAACATTTGACAATTTTTGTTCAACTTTTGTGCAAAGTAGAGGTAGATATGCTCCTTTTATCTCTATTTTTTGCCAACTAATGAGGGAAATCCAGGGATTCATATACAAACAACAAACATTTCTTATTTCACTGTCTTATAACATGAGTATGTGCCTAAAGATTGAGAAAGACCTCTGCTCTGTTCCCTGTTTTGTCACTAATTTGGTGATACTCTACTTTTCAGATTTCTCCTTTAATCTTTGAGACTTTTCTGTCATACAGGTATACGATGTTATTCTTCTGTCCATGTTAGTATCTGATTAAAAGGAAATCAATGAAATCGAACATATATTTGGCTTCAAATGTCCAAGACTGACAGACAGATGTTCTACCATGTAGTTACACCAGTTTTATGAATCTAGTCTGTCTGCTAGAGTACAGATTAATAACAGTCTTATGCAGCACATGTTCACAGAAGGAGTTGTTAGGCTTCGGAACAGGCTGCCCAGAGGAGTGATGGAGTCACCATCCCTGGAGGTGTTCAGAAAACATATAGATGTGGTACGCACGGACACGGTTTAGTGTCATGGTCCGGAGAGGAGGAGGCTGAGGGGAGACCTTGTCGTTCTCTTCAGCTACTTGAAGGGTCATTCTAGGCAGTTGGGTGTTGGCCTCTTCTCCCTTGTGACTAGTGACAGGACTGGAGGGAATGGGCTCGGGCTGTGCCGGGATGGGTTTGGATTGGATATTGGGAGGAATTTCTTTATTGAAGGAGTGGTGGGATACTGGAATAGGCTGCCCAGGGAGGTGGTGGTGTCACCATCCCTGGAGGTTTTTTAAGAAGAAGATTGATGTGTTTCTTCAGGGGATGATTCAGGGATAAGAGTAGTGTAGGGCTATTGGTTGGACTAGATGATCTTGATAGTCATTTCCAACCGTAATGATTCTGTGATTCTGTGAAGAGGGAACAGGCACAAACAGGACCATAGGAAGGTCCATGTATATACATGAGGAGGAACTTCTTTCATTTTGAGGGGGGAGAGCACTGGCCCAGGCTGCCCAGNGTGGAATAGGGGTTTGATGGATGGACCACTCAGTGGATAAAGAAGTGGCTCTATGGCTGCACACAAAGAATGTCTGTTAATGGATCCACGTCCAAGTGGAGGCAAGTGACAAGTAGAGTCCCTCAAGGACCAGTCTTGTTCAACATCTTCATTGGCAACATGGACAGGGGCATCAAATGCACACTGAGCAAGTTTGCCAACGACACTAGGCTGTGTGGTACAGTTTACACATGTTGGAGGGGAGGGATGCCATCCAGAGGGACGTGGACAGGCTGGAGAGCTGGGCCCATGCCAACCTCATGAAGTTCAACAAGAACAAGTGCAAGGTCCTACCGATACAGGCTGGGTGAGGATTGGCTTGAGAGCAACCCTCAGGAAAGAGACTTGGGGGTGCTGGTGGATGAGAAGCTCAACATGAGCCACCAGTGTGCACCTGCAGCCCAGAAGGTCAACTGTATCCCAGGCTGCATCAAGAGAAGTGTGTCCAGCAGGATGAGGGAAGTGATTCTCCACCGCTACTCTGCTCTCGTGAGACCTCACCTGTAATATTGCGTGTAATTCTGGAGCTCCTATTACAAGAGGGAAATAGAAGTGCTGGAGCGAGTCCAGAGAAGGTCAATGAGAATGATGAGAGGACCGGAGCTCCTCTTCTATGAGGAGAAACTGAGAGAGTTGGGATTTTTCAGTCTGGAGAAGAGAAGGCTCCGAGGAGACCTTCTTGTGGCCTTCCAGTATCTGAAGGGGGCCTACAAGAAAGCTGGTGAGGGACTTTTTAGGAGGTCAGGTAGAGATAGGAGTAGGGGGAATAGATGCAAACTAGAGGAGGGTAGATTTAGATTAGATATCAGGAGGAAGTTCTTCAGCATGAGGGTGGTGAGACTGTGGAGCAGGTTGCCCAGAGAGATTGTGGAAGCCCCATCACTGGAAGCTTGTAAGACAAGGCTTGATGGGGCCCTGGTTAACTGTCACGGTCCAGTTAATAGACACAGGGTAAATTTGAGGTTTATTTCCCAGAGCAAAATTAAGACACAAACGAGGTCAAATGCTGCAAACCAATTAGGGTTTATTGGAACAAGAGAGTTAAAGCAATAGGACAGTAGGATGGAGAAAAAGGAAAGAAAATTAAGCAGAGGGTAGCAGAGATGGAGAAAGGTGTGAAGGAGCATAGTTACAGCACCTTGGATCCAGTCCGCACAGCCCCACGAGGTTCTGAAGTCTCCCTAGTCATTCCATGGCAGAGGGTGGTTTCACTCACCAACTGAGGCTTTTTCCTCAGTTTTTATAGGAAATTTCACAGGTTGCTCTCCTGTTTATCCTCAAGACAGACGGAATCTCCCGCAGGTTCCTCCATCTTTTCTCATGCGTAGGTCTTTCATGAGATCTCCTCACGCCTAGGCCTTATCTACGATGTTCACATTAGTTATCAGGCCTCACTGTTCTGCACTGTAATCTCTGGAGTTTCTGGCTTGGGGCATCTAAATGTAAAGTCTTAGCATTGTCTTTACTTTGGCTTCATACAATGGCTCAGTGTACAAATGCTATGCAAACTGTCTCAATATACAAATCAAGACAAATCAAACTTCAAGACATAAAAATGCAGTCTTGCACAGTTAGGAAACCAATTTGCTTTAGCTAATAAAGGAGAGGTTTCAAACAGTCTCTTACAGTAACCTGATCTAGTGAAGATGTCCCTGCCAGGCAGGGTGGTGGGAACTAAATGATCTTTAAGGTTCCTTCCAACTCTGGCAATTCTCTGATTCTACGATATATTGATCAAAAGATCAACAGTCTTGATAAATATTCCATTTAACATCTGAGGGTCACATTGCTTTTAGTATAAATCATCAAGAAATGTATTAAGTGCTGAGGAAAACACACCCCTGCACAGAGCAAAGAAAAATAATCCATGGATTTGTGCATGTATCTTCCTTTATTCCATGAAGACTAGTTAAATTTAAAACTAGTATTTTCACCTGTGCCATTTGTTGTACTTACAGTCTTAGCTGTTTCAAAAAACTATTTTAAATGAATATTCTATTGCCTTTGATTTTGTTCAACATTTCTTTTTGATAAGATACTGTTGACTGACAAACTGTATGTTTATTTGGAGTTTGTAGCTTGCACATTAAAATGGAAAATGTTAAATCTGCAGATGAAAGACACTGAACCAATCAACAGCCAACAGTTCATATAAATATTAAAAAGCTTTCATAGCTGAGATTTACAGAAGAGTTTTTTTAAAATTATGTTTGAAAATCGCCTTGATTCAGCTCTACTGGATAATATCAGATAGACAAAACAAAATGTTTTTTTGTCTGGCTATATCCAACAGCAGTATTGCACCTCCTTGACCTATCTCCTTGTTATTTTGTAGACTTGAAGCAGACTGACCTTTCACAATCCTTGTTAGTCCTATTTCAACTACATAACGAAGCCTTTTATAAATGATACTTTAAGAAAAACCATATAATCCATAACCTTTAAAGTTAACATTTAAATCTGTATCTCTTAATATTAGATAAAATTATTTTTGTTTCACATTTTTGTCTCCTCTAGAAGGGTGAAATTAGTGTGCTCTCTGGTGCCTATTGGAAATCAACATTAATACTGACAGGAAGTAAACAACCATCTCACCTTCCCCATGGCAGGTGTTCACTGATTGTAAAACTGAATAATGGATAATAACACATCCTTGTGTATTTATCAATCCACATATCTTTTTACAATGCAAAAGAGGTCATTTGAGACTCGTTGGACTTTTTTCAGCTCTTACTATTCATTAACAAGGAGCTGCCTGTAATGGCTGCTGAGCAAAAAGCAGGCCACATTACCTGGAAAAAATAATAGAGTGCCACACCACATAAAATAGTAATTAGTTTTGACCAAGGTCAGGATACAGTTGCTATAATCAGTATCACTCAGAATTAGTTTCACACTTATGAAAGGATTTGAGATGAAATTAATTTAATGATGACCAAGCTACTCCTTTTCCCATGAGCTCTAAATCTTTGAGAGAAGAAGGGGGGGGGGAATGCAGAGGGATGATCAACACATTATTGTCAGCCTTGTGCCCTTAAAAATAATGCATTTCCGTTTTCATGAGCTCTGAGGGAAAATAACAGGACACTTAGATCTGAACACACATACCACCATATGGCTCACTTGTTTTTTGAGGCTAAAAACAAAGTTAAAATGTGGAAAAAAAATATATTTTAAAATCACTTCAGAAACTTCAAAGAGAGAGCAAAAGAAATGTCTGTGAAAAACTGCATCCTGATTCTTAAAGAACTACAGTGCAGCTGTACAACAAATAAAGGAAATAAAGAGGGGAGGGAGTTTATTATGAAAACGCTTAAGGGACAGTTAAGCTACCCATCTTTGTGGTGGGAAACTAGCTCTCCATCACTGTTTAAAGACTTTGTGTTACTACTGGTCCTTGATTTTCTGCTAGAGTAATAATAAAGCTCCTGGTGGAAGGCTAAGGTAAATTTGAGTGAGAAAGTCAAGAGAATGAACTGTACTCCAGATTTAAGCTGTGGAACTATTATGTCAAACACTATGTTACACCTGACATCTGTTTGTCTCTTTCTCTTTTTTCAGTCTCCCTGCCAAGTGACTGCTAATAAATAGATTTAACCTGTGCCATCTGTTGTTATGCTATAGGCCTATCCACAGCAGCCCTCTGTTTGCTGTAGCATTACATTAATCAATTTTCTTTCACCAATGACATTTAAAAAATGCACATTTCCAGGTGAAGCCAACAATTTCAAATCACTGTTAAGATGTAAAGGACATTTTTTCATGCATATATTATGCTACCTTCTCTTTCATTAACCAGATCAAATTAGTCTTGGAGTACATCTTAGCTGCACTTGTTTAAGGGAGGTTATTTATTAATGTTATATTATTACTGGAAAGTACAGGGAAAACCCCATATGATTATATCGTATAGGTGTTTAAGTTATTGAAGATAACCTCTTTGGGTTTCTTCCATGGTTAGATTTCTTCCTTGCATTGCAGCATTTTTATTTGCTAGGGACAAAATACTTCTGTCACTGCAGTTCATGACAAAATAATATTGGCTTCAATGAGGAGAAACTTGTAGCACTGAAGTTTCTCTTGTGGAGGATAATAGTAGATTGTATCTATGTCATCATCTTTCTGTCCTCATTATAGGAGCAGAAACCCTCTAGATAGCCATTTATTAAAGGTGATCTGTCTTGCTGTCATGTTCACAGTAGTTAGTCACAAACGAGTAACTATGCATTTTTTCCTTTACCAAAGTTTTTTAAAGTTATGGCAACCTATGCAAGGGAATACAGCTACGTTCTTGTTGGCAATAAGGTGCAATACTGCAAATAAATCATCTGGGCTACGTATTCTTGGTGAAGAGGGAGAGTCAGCAAAACTGCTACCTTAAGCTTCTGGACAGCAGACTTCTGATTGTTTAGGAATTTGGTTGTAAGAGTCCCTTTGAAAACAGTCCTGAAGAGCAAAGGGGTCCAGGAAGGCTGGACATTCTTCAAGAAGGAAATCTTAAAGGTGAAGGAGCAGGCTGTTGCCATGTGCTGAAGGATGAGCCGGGGGGGAATAAGACAGCCTTGGCTGAACAGAGAACTCTGTCTGGGACTTGGGGAAAAAAAAAAAAAGTTTACCGCCTCTGGAAGAATGGACATGGAACCCAGGAAGAGTACAAGGATGTAGTTAGGATATGTAGAGAGAAAATTAGAAAGGAGAAAGCCCATCTAAAATTTAATCTGGCCACTGTAGTAAAAGATAATAGATGTTTTTACAAGGGCCAAGTAAAATCTCCATCCTTTATTGGATGCAGGGAGAAATATTGTCATCAAGGATGAGGAAAAGGCTGAGGTACTTAATGCCTTCTGTCTCAGCCTTTAACAGTCGGATCGATTATCCTCATCATACTCAGTCCTTTCATCTGAAAGACAGGGATGGGAAGCAGTATGAAACTCCCTTAATCCAGGAGGAAGGAGATGGTGACCTACTGAACCACTTAAACAACCACAAGCCATATGGGATCCGCCTGAGGGTACAGGGGAAGCTGGCAGAAGTGCTCACCAAGTCACTCTATATTATTTATCAGTTGTCCTGGTTAACCAGGGAGGTCCCAGATGACTACAGACTTGACAGTGTGATGCCCATCTGCAGGAAGGGTTGGAAGGAGGATCCTGGGAACTACAGGCCTGTCAGACTGACCTCCGTGCCAGGGAAGGTTATGGAGCAGATCATCTTGAATGTAACCACATGACAAGTGCAAGACAACCAACGGATCAGGCCCAGACAGCATGGGTTCATGAGAGGCAGGTCCTGCTTAAAAAACTTGACCTTCTATGACAAGATGGTCCCCTAGTGGATAAGGGAAAGGCTGTGGAGGTTGTCTGCTTGGACTTTAGTAAAGCCTTTGACACTGTCTCCTACAGCATTCTCCTGGAGAAGCTGACAGCACATGGTTTAGACAGGTGTACACTTCACTGGATAAAGAACTGGTTGGATGGCTGAGCCCAGTTAGTAGCCTTTTCCACTGATAAGAACCCTCTTGGTTAAGAAATTTTGTAACGTCTAATTTTGACATCCCCTGGTTCAACTCAAGGCTGTTTTCTCTTGTGGCATTGCTTGTTAATTGGGAGAAGAAACCAACAACAATTTCACTATAACCTTCTTATAAGTAGATGTAGAAAACATCGCCTTCACCAAGTTTGTTGTCCTTCTTTGAACACGCTTCAGCAACTCAGTGTCCTTCTTGTAGTGAGGAGCCCAAAACTGAACACAGTATTTGAAGTGTGGCCTCATAATTGCTGAATAAAGGACAATCTCCTCCACTGCTTCTGACACAGGCCAGGATGCTGTTGGCCTTCTTCGCCTCCTGGGCACACTGCTAGCTCATATTTAGGTAGTTGTTGACCAGTACTCCCAGGTTCTTTTCTGCTGAGCATCGTTCCAGCCACTCTACCCCAAGCCTATAGTGTTGCATGGGATTTTTGTGACCTCCTGAATGCATGACCTGGCACTTGGTCTTGCTGAACTCCATATAATTTGCCTTGGCCCATGAATCCAGCCTGTCCAGACCCCTCTCTAGGGAGTAATTTCAGACATCTAGTCCACCTGTATTTCTTTGACATTTTTTCCATGTCTCAGTCTTCATAGTTCTTAGATAAATATTTTTACAGTTTTTAAAAAACCTAAAGATTGGGAGATTAAACTTTTTAAGTTTGTGTAATACTTTGACCTTCGTAAAATCACCATTTACCAGTAAAATACACATATAAATAAATAACTACCTTGTTTCTTTCGTGATATAGTATCAAATAAAAGGATAAGAAAAGGAAAGGTAAGTCAAGCCTTACATCCCTCTTAGATATTTGATCTTGAATGGCACCCAGGACACTGTGACATTGAAAACTGAGAATCAAGGGAAAATAATATGCAGAGGTTTCAATTTAAACAAATATTAATTGATGTAATTCCATTTTTTGTTATGGCTTTAACAATAAATTAACATTTTAATAATCAGGCCTTAGGTACAACAAGCTATCACAATGAATTGATATTATTGCCTTGGGAAGTGATATTTTATGACTATCTGAAGAACACCCTCTTAAACAGAAGCCTACATTTTACATAAAAAAGCTCATTAGTTAACAGTTAAATAATATTGCACGTTACTAACCTCTGTGCTCATAGCTCAGAAATAGCATGACAGAATCTGCCTTTTCGTAAGGTTTTTACTTATTCTGGCCACCTGTTGTTTGGTGGTCATCTTATAGTTACTACCAAGGACTGGAATGAAGAAAGGCTCTTGCTTATACTTTCTTCTATGGAGATCAAGGCCACTGCTAAATCCTGCATCCCACACTGGGCTGCTATAAATGAAAGGGTCATAAGTAAGTATAAATAAGTTAAAAAAACGCAACTGCAGAGACGAGCAGACAGGAGAGGTGACCCTAAACTGACCAACACATTGTGCCATTCCA
The DNA here is from genome assembly GCA_013399015.1 of Galbula dea. Lineage (NCBI taxonomy): Eukaryota > Metazoa > Chordata > Aves > Piciformes > Galbulidae > Galbula > Galbula dea. The sequence continues at coordinate 35,087 of VWZX01002529.1, read as the reverse complement.
TATATGTCATATTCCATAGAAAGATGAGGGATCATGAAGGCCAAGCTCTCTTCTTCAATGTCCAGCATCTGAGGAGGACTCTGTTCTGCTCTCAATCCTGATCTGTGTGTTCCTAAATCCAGTTCCAGAGTCCAGCTCCTGAATTTGATTCCTGTGTGCTGCTGAGTTCAGTCTGGAACTTCCCCAGTGCCTACCACAGCAGCAGTAGGGACAGTGATGTAATTTCCCTCAGGGTGGTTAGGTTCAATATTGGTTTTTTTTATATTTGCTTATACTTCATTTTATTATTATTATTTTGATTAAGGCTGTTTTACTTTTCTTGTCCAACAAGCCTCACTTATTCCCTTTCTCTTCCCCTGTGAGAAGGTAGAGGGATTGATAGAGATGGATTGATTGAGAGTTTCTGTCACTCAAGTAGTGGCTAGCCCAGCCCAAATCCTTGACAGAAAGAGTTACTATGGGTTTGCAGTAGGTAAGCCAGTGGCTGGAGCAGCATTGCCTAAAGGTGGCAATACTAGCGGGACAATTTACACTGGTTCTGGGAGCACCGAGGGCTCAGGAGCATATCTGAAGCCCTTGTGCAAACAGTATGAGAAACAAACAGGATGAATTAAAAATGATCAGCTCCCAGAGCTATGATATCATTTATATTAGTGAGACTTGGTGGAATGAGTCCCATGTTTGGAGTGCTGAGTTGGAGGGCTACTGGTTATTCAGGAGGTTTGGGCAGGACAGGCAAGGTGGAGGTGTCACACAGTACATAAGGGAGAGTTTTGATTGTACAGTCCTTACAGTCCTTAGAGATGATGTGGTTGAGAACCTCTGGGTGAGGATTAGGGGGATGGAAAACAAAGATTTTTTAGTGAGTGGCTACTACTGATGACCCAGCCAGGATGTAAGAACTCATGAATTATTCTGTAGACAATCAGGATAAATTTCTGGATTGGTAGTCCTTGTCCTTATGGGAGATTCCAACTTCCCAGACAGCAGCTGGGAATATCATACTGCTTTGATGAGCAGATCTTTGAAATTTTTGATGTTTGTAGGAGATACCTTCTTGTCACAAGTACTCAGTGAGCTAGCTAAGAAAGGTGCTCTCCTAGACCAGCTGTTTGTGAATAAGAAGGTCTTGTGGGAAAGTGATGGTAGCTGGCTGTCTTGGCCGCAATGCTCATAAGATAGTCAAGTTTAAAGTTTTCATTTTAATGAGGAAAAAGGAGAGCAGAGTTGCTATTCTGAACTTCAGGAGAACAAATTTTAAGCTATTCAGGAAGCTGTTTAGCAAAGGACCCTGGGAATCTGCTTTTTAAAGCTTAGGAAGATAAAAGCACTGGTCAGTCTTTAAAAAACACCTTTTAGTAGCACAGGAAAAGGCAGTTCCACTATGTCTTAAGTCAAGCAAGTGGGGCAGAAGGCCATCTTGGCTGAACAGGGAACTCCTTGGTATCACAGTATCACACCGTGGTAGGAGTTGGATGGGACCTCAAAAGATCACCTAGTCCAACCCCCCTGCCAGAGCAGGATTCTCTAAAACTAGGTCACAGCAAAGCTTTCCTGACAGGGAATTGAACCCAGGTCCCAGTGGTGACAGGGCAGAGTTCTAACCGCTAGAACTCTCCCCTTCCCTTCCCTTCCCTTCCCTTCCCTTCCCTTCCC
>VWZX01002529.1:14289-33221 GCA_013399015.1 Galbula dea | reverse complement strand
TCCCTTCCCTTTTCCCTTTCCTTCTCTTTCCCCATGCAATCGTGTGGGCTCTTCCAGAACCATAAGCGGGCTGGGACTGTCCAGTGGTCAAGGAAGGTATGTAGCATGGCATCGCATGTTATGGCGTGGTGTGGAGTGGCACAACACAGCACAGCACAGCACAGCCTGAAGGCCACGCTGGGCATGTGGCACCTGCCCAGAGCATTTATGTTCACAGGATCACACAGGATCACAGAATATTAGGAGTTGGAAGGGACCTCAAAAGATCATCTAGTCCAACCCCCCTGCCACAGGGTTGTGGATCACTGGCTCCTGAGTGTACAGTATGCTCCTGGTCAGGGTCAGTGTAAGAGCCAAAAGAGCAATCAGCACAAGCATAAACTCTCCCTGTAAAGATACACTGTCTTCCTGATGTGCATGTTACATTCTCTTTTTTTTCCTAATAAAAAAATTAAAAAATAATCTGGCCCTGAAATATGGCAGTCTGGTATGTTTCAAGAGCATACACCTACCATAAGTAACAGCGTTTTTTCTGCTAGAGCTCTTCTGATAATGATACAGAAAAGCTGTGTGTTTTTGTTTCCCTGGGGAAATCTTCTCCTGAGAAACCCAGAGATTCAAAAGAACCTAAAAATAGCTGCTAAAATTTGGGGAAGGAGAAGCATTTATATGTTTTGCCTTCAATTCTACTTGGTTTTTTAAGGAATATTTTTAAGGCACACTTATTTTAATAGATGATTTCACAGAATCACAGAATCTCCAGAGTTGGAAGGGACCCATTAGGATCATCTAGTCCAACTCATGTTTAGGCACAGGACAACTCCACAGTCACACCATGTGCATAAGTGCCTTATCTAAGTGCTTCTTAAATTCCATGTTATTTGTCTGGAAACAGGTTTAGATACTTGCCAGAGTTGGTGGTTCCTGTATTTTCGTACTACAACTTCAAGGTTCTGGGAATAACAGTTAAACTAATTATCTGCATTGCAAATCCTGTCTTTCTGCTGTTATCAAGCTTTACCTGATGTGTCAATGATTATTGATATGTCATAACTTCTCTAAAATTTTTATTCCAAAGCCATACCACACAGTTTTGAACACTCTCTAACATAAAGACATGTTCTGAAGAATTAAAAAGGGTGCCGTTGCTGTCACGTTTAACAAAGATTAAGCTGCTATATTTTATCAGCAATAAACATAGGGTGTTTTTGTTTCAGATAAAAGTTTAATTATGGCTCGTGCTGGAAGACCACTGTGTTGACTTTCAATTTTCCATCTCTCTTAGAGATAACATATATTTTTGTTAACTAAAAGAAATTTTAACCAAGCTGGCTGGGTATCTTGTGCTTGAATTTTGTAAAACAGAAATCTTATTGTGTTCCAAGAACTATTTAGGTATTAAGTAAAAGATATAGCACACTTTTTGATTCTGGCAGACACACTACTGGTAATCAAGTGAGAATGTTGTAATTAAATTACAAATCCTACTTTTAAAGACCTTACTTAAGGAAGGAATTTGTTGTATTATTCACCTTCCAAAGCAGTTTGTTATATAAAGAAATACATTGGAAAAGTCAGTGTCAGAATTGTTAGCTGCTGAAGGTTTTAGGTTTGGTTGTTGTTTTTGGTTTTTTTTTTAAGAAGATGAGTTATATCTCTGCTGCATTGTACAGCCAGGCCCAACAGTTTCTATGCACAGGGTAGTTTGCAGGGACATTGAAGGCATGTCCTGCAAGTGAAGGTAGGGATGAAGGAGGACAGCAGCTCTCTATAGCCGAACAACCTCAAGGATCTTTGTGGAGCATAGGGATGTGAGGAGAAGCATGAATTGCACAGAAGGTACTGCATGGTTTCATTTTTCAGCAACTTAACAGGAGCATACACATTAAAGTGCCATTATGCTGGTCACTGGTAGGCACAGCAGATTTAGTAGGTCAGTCATGCCACAGAGAAATGGATTAGGATAGTTCACTGGGGTAATAGTAGATCTGCTGGCAGGCTTTTGGTAAGAAATATGAAGTCCATGGCAAAACTGCTGCATCAAAGATCTTCTTGATTTTACCTTTTAATTCTTATGAGTCACATTCTGTGAAGAATCTGTTTCTTTCTTGCACAAGTGAAATTGTAAGTTGTAAAACAACTAAGAGACATATAACAAGAACCCCTTCTTTCCACCTTCAGGCACTCTTCTGTGAGCATGTCCCTCTCTCTGGGACACAGTACAAGCCCTCAGCCTTGAAAATTCTCCCAATCCCCTATTCATCCCTGTGCCTGAGCTGGTCTTCATCCTGAGTCTTACATTCAGCTGCCCCTTCTCCCATGACAGGTTGCAGCCAGGTGAATAGCTCTTGCTTTTTTTGATATCTACCATTACATCCTTTTCTCCTGACACAAGGCTGTATGGACCTCACTTAAAAGACTGCCAACAATGATTCAGAAAAAAAGTTGGGAACACGGTGCAGATTCGTATTCCAAAGTTATTTCTGTATTACTTAGCTTCTGAAACACTTAAAGACTCTTACAAAAGCTGTTATAGCTCGTCCAAACTCTCAACATGATTAAAGGCTCTACTTTAATTTAAGTAGACGAGTAATTTAGTAACCCTTACATGTTTTCAATGAAGTATGAGGAATAGCCTTGTGTTAAAACTTACCTTTTTCTTGTCTTTCTTCATGATGTATTACAGGAGTTCCAGGGTTGGATTCGTATGTGTTAGAACCTAAAAAGCAATAAGGAAGTTTATTATTACAGTTTACTTATTTGTCTTCAATGTTTATAAAAATATGAAACATATTTGAACTTCATAATAGAGAAACAGCAACTTTGTGCCTTCTGGCATCAGCTTATTCAAATGATATGAATGTGCCTCCAATGTATCATGACTACCTGCAGGCAGTTTTTATCCGTCTTTGTAAAGAAGAGAAATAAAGAGTCAATGAATGATTGCACCTTCAGACGAACTTATCACATGCATCTGCTTTTGTTAGAATTTGTAACATAAAATCTAAATGAATTTACATTCGTATTAATATATTGTAAGTAGGTAACTACTTAGATATTTATGTAAAAATAAGATTAATCAGATTTCTCCACTTCTTAATGATTGACTGCCAGGCTCAATGGCAGAGAGATCTGAGAGATCCATACTCTCAGAGTGTGAAAGCCTCTTATCTTTTGGCAGTATAGACCACACTCCTTGTATACAACCTGGCTTGAAATGCCAAATGTGTAAGTAAATACAGATAATACAGCTGCTAAACCACAGTCCCTGGGCAACATTCCTTCAGGTTAGAAGTGGTTTCCAAAGCATCTCTTCACCCTCTTCAAGTCCTGCCAGTCAAGACCCTAATACCTAGCAGTCAAACACTGGACACATCTTCTACCTCTACAACACCCTGTTTCTTTATATTTTTCTTTTTTTTCAGAGGTCATGATAGAACTTCATATTAACTAATTTCCTTTATGAGCAGAACCACTACTTCAACCTTAGAAGAACCCTCATCAGATTACAGAAGACCTCCCACCACCAGCTTTGTTTAATTCTGTCAAGACTGGATCTCATGTGTCTGGTGGAACATTTGATTTCCTCAGACTTGCTTCCAGTTGGCTGGACATACAGTAAGATTTAATATTATTCAGTTGCTAGCTTTGTATAAAGATGAAGTGGCAAAATACATTTTTAAAAGAAAGATAGTGCTCAGAAAAGTAACACAATATTTTTGTTTGTAGTCTAAATGCAAACTAACCTCGCACTGAGGATAAGGAGGATTTGGCTGATCACAGAATCACAGAATCATTACGATTGGAAAGGACCTTCAAGATCATCTAGTCCAACCGATAGCCCTACACTACTCTTACCCCTAAATCGTCCCCTGAAGAAACACATCCATCCTCTTCTTAAAAACCTCCAGGGATGGTGACCCCACCATCTCCCTGGGCAGCCTATTCCAATATCTCACCACTCTTTCAGTAAAGAAATTCTTTCTAATATCTAATCTAAACCTACCCTGGCTCAGCTTAAGCCCATTCCCTCTAGTCCTGTCACTAGTCACAAGGGAGAAGAGGCCAACACCCGTGTCCCTAGAATGGCCTTTCAAATAGCTGAAGAGAGCAATAAGGTCTCCCCTCAGCCTCCTCTTCTCCAGGCTAAACAAGCCCAGCTCCCTAAGCCTCTCCTCATAAGGCCTGTTTTCCAGACCCCTGACTAGCTTAGTTGCCCTTCTCTGCACCCTCTCTAGTAGCTCAATGTCCTTCCTAAACTGCGGTGCCCAAAACTGCACACAGTACTCGAGGTGTGGCCTCACCAGTGCCGTGTACAGTGGCAAGATCACCTCCCTGCTCCTACTGGTCACACTATTCCTGATGCAAGCCAGGATGCCATTGGCCTTCTTAGCCACCTGGGCACACTGCTGGCTCATGTTCAACCAGCTGTCAATCAGCACCCCCAGGTCCTTCTCTGCTGGGAAGCTCTCCAGCCACACCTTCCCGAGCCTGTAGCGCTGCTGGGGGTTGTTACGCCCAAAATGCAGGACTTTACATTTAGCCTTATTAAAACTCATCCCATTGGTCTCTGCCCATCTATCCAGCCTATCTAGGTCCCTCTGCAGAGCCTGCCTACCCTCAAGCAGATTGACACTCCCACCCAGCTTAGTGTCATCTGCAAACTTACTAAGGGTGCACTCTATCCCCTCATCCAAGTCATCAATAAAGATGCTGAACAGGAGAGGCCCCAACACTGACCACTGAGGGACACCACTTGTGACTGGCTGCCAACCAGACTTGACTCCATTGAGCACAACTCTCTGGACTCGGCCATCCAACCAGTTTTTGATCCAGCCAACCGTGTGCTCATCCAAGCCACGAGTAGCCAGTTTCTCAAGGAGAATGCTTTGGGAAACTGTGTCAAATGCCTTGCTAAAGTCAAGGTAGACAACATCCACAGCCCTTCCTTCATCTAATAAGCGGGTTACCCCATCATAGAAGGAGATCAGGTTATGTAGGGTGAGACAACTGTTTGTTAAAGAGCATGCTGTAGTCCCTGAGGTAGACACCTGAAGATGCACTTCAGTGAAAGAAATTGTAGAGAACTGTCCTGGTTTGGGCTGAAGTGGAACTGGTTCTGTTCAGTGGCCTTGATTTCCAGCCGAGGCTCCTTTCGGTGGCTGCATTTCTGAAGCTGGCAGTATGTTTTTCAGAAACAGTGCCTGCTTCCAGCAGAGATTAGGCCTAATGTTTGGGTTTCCTGCCAAGGATTGGTATGGAAACCAGAGCCACTGATGAATTTTGGTGGGTTTTTTTTTGGTGACTCATAATGGGAGAGGGGTGCAGAGTAAAAGTCTGCACCTACAGTAAAGGAGCAGACAGGACAAGCTACCCCAAACTGACCAACTAAGTATTCCATTCCATACATGTCATGCTCAATATAAAAAGAGGGGCAGTTCCCTCAAGCGATCACAACTCTCTCCACCCGCCCCCCCCCGCCCTGATCCCCAAGGACTCTTTCCCTAATTCTCACTACTTCACTTGACTAGTCTTTTAATATCAAGCATGATATAAACCCAAACATTAGGCCTAATCTCTGCTGGAAGCAGACACTGTTTCTGAAAAACATACTGCCAGCTTCAGAAATGCAGCCACCGAAAGGAGCTTTGGCTGGAAAGCAAGACCACCGAACAGAATCAGTTCCACTTCAGCCCAAACCAGGGCACAAACTCACAAAGAAGTTTCTCTTTCTTTTTTCTGCTCTAAAAAACAAAAGAAACAAACTGATACAATTTTCATTTGGGAGATTTCCCTTATTTCACACAGTCAAATTTCTTTTTTGAATTTTAGAACCAAAAGGAAAGACAAGCTAGTTTCACCTGATAGAGGTTAACAAGTTCCGAGGTATGGATCAGCTCAAAAGCTGAAGTACCTAAGGGTCAAAGATTAAGATATGAGTATAAGGTAGCCTAACATCTCCAATATGGCAACCTCACTGCTGTGTTTGCGGCTGAGCCTCACTGCCTTCCTCTTTCACTGAACAAGCATTTGATGGTGTATTACTAACATAAATCCTCTAAAATAAAACAGTTTTGGGAAAATTGTACTATCCTTACTTTAAGGAAACTTAGGATCTGGTAGGACTTCATATGCCAAGGACCTGAAACCTGAACTGTCTTTTGTATCAGCTGCTCTTATTTCATAGCAAGTGTTTTTGAATATAGCAGCATTTACCCTGTGCCTTTGCTTTGCCCATTGGCAATCTAGTTTCATGAGTATCTGCCACCTGTTCAGATTGCACAACTAATATTAGAGAAAGAAAATTTACTCAGGAGTTTAATCCCTGTGTAGTAAATATTTATTAGGCACTTAAATTATTGTTTTAAAGCAGCTTTTATAATATGGAAGGCATGTTTTTCTGTCAGCTGCTCAATATTAATCTTAGAGTGTATTAAACCACCTCAGAAATATTCAGTGCACGAAAACCTTTTTATATGTTAGTGGATTAAATTTACAAGTCCAAAATAATGCTATAAATTACATTTACATAATTCAATCTATACAAAGGGGAATTTGTTTTTCATGGGTGGCTGTTAATACATGCAATTGAAGATGAAAACACAACACACTATTGTTGCCCATGTTGCTAATTTGGATTCATCAGACTTTATAGGCTATTTCAGCCACTTAACTACTTTGGTTGCTGGATCGTTCTTTCAGTAGCTCCATTTCACAATTAAGCAGCACATATATGAGTTCCAGATAAAAAAGGTATTGCTAAGTAAATTCAAACAGGCTTTACTTTGATTCTTAGGAGCATAATGATGCTTAAAAGGCTGTTATTAGTGGTTTGTTCATTAACATAAATAGGAAAAGGCAACTGAGGAGAGGAAAGTAGTAACTGAACAGAAGGTTAGGCACTGATATCTTTCCTTGACGATTCGAAACATTTGTAACAAAAACTAAACCAAGATGAAATACTACTTAGTATAAGTCTTTGATTTAAAACGACAAAAAGCTTTTATAAGTTAACCAAGTTAACTAGTCATTTGGCTATCTTTGAAATTAGTAGAAGTTATGTGGCTAAAACCTTCTGGCATTTGGTAGGTTCAAATGCCATTGTAACTTCCAGCACCTGAAACCACTTGTACATTTGATGTGATTAATGTTAGCAATTTGTTTCGCGAAATTCAACACCCATATGACCCTAATACTCCTTTTTAGAAAGCATGTCTTGTATCATACTAACAAGAAATGACATTAATAACTATAAAGTATGGGCACTTTATCTGGAATTTGATGGCTTCATCTTAAGTGTATTGTGTCCGTTTAGATGCGCCCAAGAAAAGTCTCCCCTTTTTCCCTGGTTACCCACTGTTAGCTTTTTAAATCAAAAGAAACACTGAAATTATCCTTTGCCTTCTGCTTTTAACATGTTTGTTTACTAATTAAGAAGAGCAACCAAAACCAAAAGTGCCTATAAGCACCTACTTGGCACCTACCTGGTCAGATAAAATAATTGAAGCCCAAGATTTATTTGAGATAATCTGAAAGTGATATTTAAGCTGGGACTTTTTTTTTTTCTTTCTTGAACTTCACCCTTTTCAATGCAACATGTGTACACAAAACCAATAAATGGAATAGAAAATTATGCTGCCATCTTACAGATTTGTGTCCTGCTAACTCATTCAGACATATAAACACTGTTGCTTACAGTGTGTGTAATCAAAAGAAGAATCTTGAAGTGTATTTATTGTTTGTTACCCTAGAATCCATTTCTAGAACCTAAATTCTCCTGTATGGCATTGCTTCAGTGACCAGACAGGTTTTATTATTAGTGTCATCTCATTATCTGTAATTGCAGATTCCATTCTACAAACTCCCCAAATTATCCACCTACCACTAAAATTGACATTATTTTCAATAAAAATATAATAAAAGAAAACAAAATTAGACAAACTTACTATTAGCATTGTTATATCCACTCTCAAAAAAATAAGCGAACTGAAAATTCCACACATATCGGGGCGTAAGGTAAATTAATATCCCCTGTGGATAACCAATCTGACCAGTAAAAAGTGCAGTGAGGATAAAGGTTATTAACCTGACACAAAAATTTCCAACCTTGAATGCCCTTCCACAACCCCTCAAGAGTTCATGTCACCATACCATTCCTTGCTACCATACTTATCCACTGGTCCTCATGGGAAAGCATTACCTTGTTTCAGCATGCTTTTCCACTCATGGCTGTACAGGACCTCCAGTCAGCAGCTGTTTTTTTCTGGTATTTTCTGGTTCTGTGCTTTTCTTGGAAAACAGCTGTGGAGACAACAACAATGTGATAAGTTTGGAGTCATCTCAACAAAGACATTAGGTTAAAAAGAAAGCAGATGTGTTTACAATCTAGAACTTATTTGGAGACTATTCAGCAAAGCCACCATTAAGCCAGAAGCTAGGCATGACATGGTGCTTTCTGAATCTGGAGGAACTGTTATTAGAAGAAAGCACATTTGAGTTTGATTTGTTTTGAGATGAACAGGACTGTCAGAGGGTTCATTCAGTGCACTGTGGTACTTTTATTAGCCGTAAGCAAGCATGATATGGATTTTGCTGTGTCGAGGGCAAGACCTTCTGGATACTGAAGTAAGAGTTGTGCCATGACTTCTGGAGTGACCAAAGCATGTTTATACTGCTATCCATTCCCCTTAGTTATAGAAATGATGATGGTGTTTGCCTTTCAAATATGGACAATGGCTCCAGGTATGGAAACCTACTCAAGGAAATACATGTTGGACATAAACAAAAAACAACAGTACTGAGTCTGTCTGGCATGGAGGTAATATTCTTGTAGCAGCTTGTACAGTGCTATGTTTTAGATTTGTTTTAGATTTTATAAACAATGCTAATAACACACTGATGTTCTAGCTATTGTTGAAGAGTGTTTGCACATCATCCAGGGCTCCTCTGTTTCTCCCTCTGCCACCCCATTGAGGAGGCTGGGAGGGGTTGGCAAGTTGTCACAACGTGGGATGACCAGGCAAATGAGCTGAATTAATGAAAGATTATTCCACATCAGATAAAGTCACACTCAGCAACAGAACAGAGAGGAGGGGTTTTGGGAAGGCTAGCCATGTTTTGCTTACAAAACTGGCTGGGCATCAGCCTCCCCATGAGAGGTGTTGAGTGATTGTTTTTGCATCACTTGTTTTGTTTCATTTTCTTTTTTCTTCTACTTCTCCTTCATTTATTGAACAATTTATTGGTGAGGTAGGGAACTGAGTGTGAGACTGTGTGGTTCTTAGCTGCTCACCAGAATTAACCTACATGATAACAACTTAGTAAAACACATTAATGTATGATACTAAAGGAGTGAAATTCTCTGTAATTAGTGAGATGAGTACACTACTAACAGCATGAGTTATGAAAAATATAAACTTAAACTGTGAAATTACTCACCCTGAGTAGTTGTAATTAAGTCTTGCTTTTCCCTGTTAATTATAAAGAAATCAAGTAGAGCTCATAAATACTCACAATATGTGTGTGCAAGAGTGGTATCTTGTTTTCAAAGAATTTAATGTTGATTACAATAATTTTCAAGTAATAACTGCAGGGAAGTCAAGACACTTGACTCCTTCTCTAAGGGTTTTCTCTGGCAATGGAAAGGATAGGTAGCTCACTACTGTAACACAGGGATGTATAGAGGCTTCCAACCTGAAAGCAGACTTGGGAACTCCAGACTTTAATGTCAGGTAGAATGTCTTCACTGCAGAGTCAAGCCAGACTCTTTTCTACTTCACTTTGGCTGTGCAGGTCAGCCTAACCAAGGTGTGAGCAGTGAGCCCTCACTGGCATGGTTGTTGCTGGTGTTTGTCATTCAGATATAGAGGCAGACATATCCTGATGTCTTAATAAACACAGAGGTTCTGCGATTCCTCCACATTGACTCAAGAAAGAGTGTGTTTTTTCTCTGGGCATAAAATAGGAGTAACTGGAGACCTACCCATAGGTGATTGACATCAGCTGCAACCACACTACAAGTGTCTTGACTTACGAAGCTGAGCTCAAACGCAGCACAAGGTTTAGCACCTAGACTAGATAGCAAACTAGCACAGCTTGACAGCCACAGTGAGGCTGAGCTGAGTGACGTTTTAGCTGGTGAACAGGAGGATTTATGTCAACATTGCAGTAAATACCTAATTTAACTCTATAGTAAAGGTATGTGCAGATATACTGTCCGATGGGAAGTTTTGCTGCTGTTCAGACAAAGACAAGTAAACTTGGAAATTACATCTAGATCAAGAAAGGTAAAGCATCATGAGTGCACAGTATTGAAGTCTGCTACAGGGGAAAGTGCAAACACGGGGCTAACACACAGCACAAAGTATTCTGGCATGTTGTATTCCCTCACCAGAAGGATTTGTAAGTTCCTTCTCTTTCACTCCTGTCTTGAGGATGTTTGACTCATAATGGAGGTGCTCAAGCCCTTATCTAACAAGCTGTAAATAAACGTTGTAAACAAGTTGTTCTTATATTTTTAGAGCTTAAAAAAGCCTGTTGGACAAAAGCTAATTACCAACCAAATCGTGTTTTGGTACAGCTTGTTCTGTATCTCAACAACACAGAATATACAGGCTATGCTCTGAATGGAATTTGATTTTTTGATCTCCTGTGTCCTGCTGATGCTTTTGCTCTCTTTCTCTGTGCTGGAATATCAGATGGCTCCCACTTTCAGCAAAACTGCTGGCGGTCAGCCATTTGGAGTACACAGTCAAAACATACAAAGAAAGGCTTGCCCAGCTTGTTATCAAATGGATTTCACTGGACAAAGAGGGATCAAAAGCTGGAATTTTCCTGGGCAGTGGAGCATTTTAAAGAGGTAACTTCCCCTTTGTTTGAGGGGGAATGCTGTTTGTTTAATAATCCCTATATTTCTCAGTCTCATCTCAGTTTGCTAGTTTATTAAATAGAGCTGTCCCTGAACCATGATTACTTAAAAATGTTTATACCCAAAATGCTCACCCTATTTGACAAATGAACGCATACACAAAGAGCATGCTATCAGTCTTACATTTCTCATAACACAGTGTGAACAATGTCATTATCGGTAGTGGAGTCTGAGTAGTATGTAGAAGAGCAGAAAAAGAGCAACTGTATAAACACTGGACCCTCAGGAAATAATTGGAGATTTGATCTTTGATTTGTGTGAGGAGCTTTGGTCTTTGATTTTGTGTGAGCCTTGCTGCAGGAGCACAAATAGCAAAAGTAAGTAAGCTCACTAGCTAAAAATGAGTTCAGCATAGAAGCTGCAGAAATTATTGCCCAAGAAACCTTAGCAACAGAAGTCAATGGACAGTTTGTGTTAGGGCAAAGCAAAAATGTTTGGGTGCAAAAGTGTGGATCTCCTGACCCTAATCACCAGGTTAAGCTCAGCAAACATGAGTGTTCAAAAGCAAAGCAAATGAATTTAACTCTCCCCAGTAGACCTATTTAAAGACGTAATCATTCCCATTTGTTTTCTTTCATTTGCCATACAAAGGGCTGCCATTGCTCTTCAAATGCTTTCTCTTCCAGATCTGTGAAGTTATCCAGGGTAAAGAAGTCCAACAGTGAAAAATAAATTACTTAAGCTGGATCTTCCAACCTTCTCAGCCACTCAAAAAAGCGCTTTCGTTTTGGGGGTCTGTGGGCACTGTTACTTTTATTTTCAGCAGCTGTTTTCAAATCAAGGAGTTAAAACTGGGGAAAAAAATCCAAGTAAACAAACAAAAAAACCCCCCAAACCCCAGGAAAAGAGATAGGACTTTTTTTCTCCCCACACTTTTAAAATTGTTTATTTATTTATTTGTTTTTAAAATTTAAACCTTAAGTATGAAGTAGATTAAAGTTCCAGCTAAAGAAAATAGGCAAAAGGACCCAGGCATCAGAAAGTGATGTAGATATTTCATTGGTATGCAACATACACAATGATGAAGTATTAATTAAAGGATTTTGGTGAAATAATATCACTGGATCACAGGATCGTTAAGATTGGAAAAGACCTCCAAGATCACAAAGTCCAACCATCAACCCACTGCCACTATGTCCACCAAAGCATGTCCCTAAGCACCATATCTTTAAACACTTCCAGGGACAGTGACTCCACCACTTCCCTTGGCAGCCTGTTCCAGTGTCTAACAAATCTTTCAGTGAAGAATTTTTTCCTGATATCCAATCTACACCTCTTCTAGTGCAATTTGAGGCCATTTGCTCTTGTCCTTCCACTGGTAACCTGGGTCTGACCCCCTGCTCACTACAAGCTCCTTTCAGGTCTTTGTAGAGAGAGATAAGATCTCCCATGAGCCTCCTCTTCCTCAGACTAAACAACCCCAATTCCCTCAGCTGCTCCTCCTAAGACAGATTCTCCAGACGCCTCACCTCTCTACAAATGCTCCAATGCCTCTATGTCTTTCTTGTAGTGAGGGGCTGAACACAGTACTCAAGGTGTGGCCTTACTAGTGCCAAATACTTATAAATCTTACGCTTTTTTTCTGTAACAGCTTTCTCTTACTGCTACTGTTGTGTAATAACACTCATCGAAACCCCTCAGTTCCTGCATCTGATCCTGAGAATCTCTTCTTCCCTTAAGTCCCAGCAATTAAATTCTTCAATGCCCTTCTTAGGTGTGGTGCATGGACTATAGACAACCATGTCAGCACTTTCTGCTTCAGTCTTAGTCCTGCAGCCAAAGTATGAGGAGCTGACAATGGTACTTTCTGTTCCAAAGTGCAGTGTTTGTGTAGCCCAGGAAGTGGGAGAAATAACACACTGTAGAATTACCAAAAGTTTACAAAACATTCTCCCTTTTTTTTTTTTTTAAAGTTCTTTTAGTTCCTGAAATGCACGTTGTAATAGATGATGGCAAATATCAATCTATCACAAACTGTGATTTGTGAAAAATCCAATTTCGGGAGACATTATTGTGGAGGAGGGATGACTCTTCCACTTTATAGCCTTTATAGATAAGAATGGTCTTCGACCTCAGTGCAGAGTATGTTGTAATGGAACAGCACAGGAAAATGGAGAACAGTCAAGGAAAAGTATCTGGGAGATATACTTAGAAAATAAGGCAACAATAATAAAATAAGTTTAATTTAAATTCAAGATAAAGAGAAATAACTTTAAGTAAACAAAAATGTAAAGCTTGTGATGAGATGTACTTGGAAAATGACTACTCTGATGCACATGAAAAAGTTAACAGCTCCATAATAACCTCTGAATGTCCCACATACCTGCATACACAAAGATGTCTCAGAAAAAGCCTTAGCTGAGGAGATCATTAATTCACTAAACAACGGTAAAACAGCTTGCTTGGATGGTTTTGCATATAAATTATATAAAGTCTTTAAAGAAACTCAGAGGTCCATCTTCTATGTAACATCAAGCATACCCTCTGAATGTGGTGACAAGATGAGACATTTGGCAAAATTCGGGTGCACATATGCAGCATCCTTTCATCTATTTGCAAATATATTTCTGAAGGGCTTAAATCTATATTTCCCTTCACTTAAAATCAAAATTGGATAAACTTTGTTAACAGAGATTATTTTATTATGAATACATTTATTTGTGGTTTCTTGTATTAATTAAAGTAACAAGAATTATTACTCATCAAATACAAAAAGGATTTAATTGCAATGCCTTCACTTTTAAACAGTGATAATTGGCTTCTACATCTATATCAGCAAGTCACACTAGATTTTTTAAAGGAAATTTTGTTCTTTAGGTGGAAGAGCAGAAAATTATCCCAAAAATTCTTATTTCTCAAAACAAAAATTGTTACTAGGAAAACAGTTCTTTCAACAAATTGCTGAGCTTGAAAAATGTTTGGAAAAGTTTCAAAATTAACAAAACAGCTTGTTCAAAATGCAAAATCCTATCTTTTTCACTAATGTGTAAAATACAAGATAGTTACAGTGGCCATTTGAAAAGGTTGTTGAAGTATTCCAGAGAAATGCTTTAACTGACCCAAAACAACCTATCTCTCAGCTGAAAGGGAGGACATCCAGAGAGAATCTTTCCACTGTTTTTCCCAGTTACCTATTTAGAAAGATACCCGTAAGACAAGCAGCCTCGTCTGCCTTCTTACACACACTAAGAAACAAATCTGTGGACTGTCCATAGCAAGAGATTAAAGAATTTCCTCCCACTTTGTGTAGGCCAGGGTAGCCCCAAGATTTTCTTAATCTGGGTACCATCTGCTATCCTTTTGTCATTTTTTTTTTCATAAGGAAATATAACCACAACAACAGGATTAATGCTTGCAGAAAAAATATCCATTTGTGTAATTTGATCTTGCATTTATTTTCCTTGCATTTTGGATTATTTAATATCCTTATATTTTCTTCTGATTTTTGTTTCTGCTTCATCATCTTGGTCCTATAAATGTAATGCTCTCACTCATTCTTCAACCTGTCACTCCAACCACTTTTTCTTCCACACACCTCTATCTCCATTCCCACTACCTGCTTATTTTCTCTCCCTTCATTTCTTTGGTCCTATTCTGCTTCTCCTTCTCACTATTCTCTTTCTTGACTCCCCAATTCTCTCTTCTGTTTCTATTTCTTTCCCCATCCTCCAGTTCTAACAGCATTCTTTTCTTTATGCTCCAGCTCACATGGGTTTTCCTTCTCTCTGCACTCTCCCATATTCTCCTCACTTAGTAACACATAAAGCTGAATGGCAGTCATCCCATTTGTTGCCATGTCTTTTCAAGTCCCCCACCCTCAATTATCAGTTATCACTAGAGGAGCAAAATTAAGCTGTCCAAGTGACAAGAATTCGTATATTTCACATACTTTTCGTACTGTTTTTCTTTCAGTATTCTGACAGAGACTGTCTGACTGGTGCAATTTAACCCAGAGCTTGCATAAGACTTTTGATTATGAAGGAAGCCTTGTAATTATTTACTGTATGTGGCCAGTGCAGCGAGGTCAACCTGTGCCAGCAGATAATGCAAAACAGACACTACATGTGCTATTGGCTTTGAGAGGTCTGATGCCTGAATGAAATTATTTGTACCAATATTATTAACTCTCTTTCTACCGGAAATTCTGGAAGGGAGATTTATTCAACATGATTATTCTACAGTCAAAGGCACTATGGATACTACATACAGTAACTTGATGCTTGCCTAAATGACAGCCCGTCACTTAGGTTCCCTTGGCTAACAGAATTAAAAATAAAACCCAAAATGACACAAGCAAGCTACAGTAACAAGACTGAATTAGCCTGTAGGAATTATATGTACTGCTCACATTAGAGGGAAAAGGGACAAGTATTTTTTCATAAAGCATGACAAAAGCCATCAATCCATTAACCACACTGCCAATGAGGTTAGTGAAATGCATGCAGCCTCTTAGGACTTCACAATATGGCAAGACACTTGAGAGTCACCCTTGTGGTTACCATGTCATCAACTTCTCAATATGCTTATGCACTGCTAGAGCTCCCAGTAATGACATTTTTCTTTCACTAAAATATAGTCAGCCTCCGAAAAGTTACATTCAAAAAACCTAAGAGAGAGGGCTCCTTA
This sequence comes from Galbula dea, assembly GCA_013399015.1. Taxonomy (NCBI): domain Eukaryota; kingdom Metazoa; phylum Chordata; class Aves; order Piciformes; family Galbulidae; genus Galbula; species Galbula dea. The sequence goes on along the minus strand of VWZX01002529.1, from coordinate 17,668 downwards.
CTTAAGCCCTGTTCTTTAGATCTTGATGTCATTCTCCGAGTTTCTCCAGGGAAAAAGAGGAAAAACAAAGTTTTTACTCATTTATTTAGGTGTAGATCAGTCAATAGAATATGCTATTTGCTTAGTTCTGTGCAAAAGCATATGAACCGCTGCTATTTTAAATGCCACTTCAGAGAGACTTTGGAAAGGCTATTTCAAACATCTAAGCTTACACTGTACCTGCTATATGTAAATCTTCCAGTTTTCCCTGACAATGACATCTTGATAACTCACATACATTGCAATTTTCCCATTCCTGTGCTTGCAGTTATAAGATGGCAGGTAACTTAATCAATGTTTTACATACACAGATCTGTTACTTCATTGCCTTACAATGACACATTGCGCCTAAGGTACAGTCTAGTCTGAAAGCTCTCTGACATTGGTGTGACTTCCTCAGATTACTTTTGAAACAGGCCCAGCACTGCTCTGGCTCTCTGACAGGGCAGTAAACTGGAAAACTTTGTTTAATCAGCATGGTCCAATCTCCCTTTTCTCAGCAAATATTAGTCACTCCCTCTTATTAGTAGATATTTGTGCATGTTTAATCATATATTTACAGATACTCTCTGTTCAGAGGTGCTCTGGGTTTAAGACTGGAAAAACAGGAGGAGAAGGAAATAGAGCAGTGAGCTAAGGAAAGCCCAGAATCAAGGGATGAGTGTGGCTGGATAGCCCTAGTGTGTGCTTAGTTGTCCAAAATGCTGAACCATCGAAAAAATTTGTGAGAGTGCACTAGAAAATAGAAGGCTTTGTAGATAATGGGTTCAAAAAAGTGATTTTAGAAGCAGGGAACCATAGAAACAGGCCAGAGCTGAGTCAGTAGGATATGAGTAGAACAACAGCAGCTTAGAATCAGGAAAGAGAGGTGAGTAAGGCTATAGGCAAAAAAAAAGAAGTTTGAGAAGATGGTATGAGTTTCAAAAGGAGATGAGTTTCCCATGATTCTCAGAGAGTGAAGAGGGTGGAGATGCGTTTTCAGTCAGAGATGATGAGGTAACACTAAAGCAAGTATGCCTCTGCAAAAGTTGAGACAAAAGTTGGAATAACTAGCTGTCACACTGAAGCTGAGGGTTTTCTAGTGAGAGGTGTTTTCAGTAATAGGCCTCTCTGGGTTCAAGAATGGTTACTGCAGGAAATCTATTTGATGAAAAGTGAGTGCACTTAATATTTTACCATCTTCTCTCAAATATTGTGTTTGTCGGTTCTCTGATGTTTTGAAAACCTATCTTGGAAAACTGACAATGAAATAATAGGAAGCACAGAGTGAGATCACTCCCACAGAGCAGCTGGCCTGTGGATACAAACCAGAGCCATCCTTATCACAGTAGAAAAACTCTAGTTGTGCGAAGAGATGCTGTGACAAAAAAAAAGTCCCAAAATCTGTTGGTAAAGAAGTTGACAGAGGCAAAATTACTTCCAGCTCTGAAGAAAATTCATGGTTTTGGCTCTCTCTCTGTTTTTCACGTAAAAAATGGTGTTTTGGGAACCAGGTAAAGCGCAAGCTGGAGAAAACACCAGGCAACAAAATTAAACATGTATCTACGAGACATTGACAGTGAGAGATGGAGCAGTCAAATTTTCAACATTTATGTGAATTATTATAAGTTTTCTCGTATGTCTACTGTTAAAACATTGTCTAAAAGTTAATTTTGAAATCCAAAATTTCCTTCCTTTTGGCACGTAAAAAACTCCCCAAACTTAAAACAAATTGAAACAGGAATGAAGCTATTAGATGATAGATGTGTGACATACATATGTTTCTTAATGTTAGGAAGTACAAAACCAGAACATCAACAAAGATGAGAACAGAGATGTCAGCTCATACAGAAAAATAATGCAAGTTTGAAAAGCCTGTTTCAGAAAACTATAGTAATAGAGCAATTGTACAAGCAGCATCCAAGTGATTTAGTTCTGTATTTTGTACTTCGGCTCCACTTTACAGGGTTCCTTAAGTGTTTTCACCTTTTACCTTTGGGCTGGTGAGAAACTGTAGGTACTTTGTTTACACCCAGAGGACACATTACTGAAAATCCTTTTTGGGGTATGACAGTCCTCAGCTTGCAGTGGCTGTTTAGAACCTTGTTTTGCAAAAAAATCTTTGGACTTTGGCACTCTGTATGAGGACAAAGCTCTCACTCAGTCCCACCTGATGTCACAAGTGCTACAGCTCCTTCATCTACATCCCCTCCCTCCTTGCTGCACCTCTCTCCCTAAAGGGAAAGCAGCCACCTGGGAGGCAGGAACACATGCTAGCCTTCGAAAAGAAGGGTGAAAAGACACAGGAAAGCAGAGCGGAGAGAATAGAAAAGAGACAGAGGAAGAAGAACAGAGAAAAGAGGGTCACCCCATCCCCAGGGTGCTGGGGAGAGGAGTGAGCTCATTGACCCATGTGGTTGGGAGTCACAGTAACCTCCTTGGCAAACTCCTTCACGAAAGGATCAGAGCAGAGGAGAAGGGCAGAGAAAAGATTTGAAAATCATAACAATGTGCCAGAGAAATATCTGTCAGAAACACGAACACTCAAGTAGAGGAAGCCATCTGTTAGCCTGGATGTGCACATTCTGCCACATCTCTCGATCCTTGTACTTCTCAGGGGAGGACTGTGGCTCATAGATTATTAAAATATATGCCAAAACATATATCATAGATCATTATCACAGAATCACAGAATGTTACGTGTTGGAAGGGACCTCAAAAGATCAACTCGTCCAACCCCCCTGCCACAGCAGGATTCCCTAGACCAGGTCACACGGAAGTGTGTCCAGATGGGTTTTGAATATCTCCATAGAAGGAGACTCCACAGCCTCTCTGGGCAGTCTTTTGCAGTGCTCTGGCACCTGAACTTGGAAAAAAATTTTTCTGGTATTCACACAGAACCTCCTATGCTTCAGCTTAGAGCCATTGTCCCCTGTCTTGTCACTAGGCTTCAGTGAAAAGAACCTGACCCCATCCTCCTGACACACACCCTTCACATATTTAAAAGCATAGATGAAGTCAACCCTTAGTCTCCTCTTCTCCAAGCTAAAGAGACCCAGGTCCCTCAGCTTTTCCTTATAAGGAAGATGTTCCACCCCCTTCATCATCTTGGTGGCTCTACGCTGGAATCTTTCAATCAGTTCCCCATCCCTCTTAAACTGAGAGGCCCAGAACTGGACACAAGATTTCAGATGTGGCCTCACCAGGGCAGAGTAAAGGGGGAGAAGAACATCTCCCCACATGCTAACCACACCCCTTCTAATACACTCCAGAATCCCATTGGCCCTCCTGGCCACAAGAGCACACTGCTGGCTCATGGTCATCCTTCCATCCACCAGGACCCCCAGATCCCTTTCCCCTT